>JARFIW010000972.1:3220000-3407500 GCA_036346225.1 Platerodrilus igneus | reverse complement strand
AACTTTACACATATATAACTACCCTATTACCATAAATTCAAAAACTGACCAAGATGAATCTATGAATATTTATCATAACTTAATTTGTAAAAGATGAATCTTCTGAATGTTAACAAAAATGTTCTACCATAATACTATTGTTTAGACTATCAAAAATCCCCACATATTGGAATATACCATGTTGTGAATGATTAAGTATTAGATTACACAGTCAATGATGATGTTATTCATACTATTTATTGAAGCGAAACAGTGATGCATATTAAAACGTTATTTTGTTGGTATTGACTTATATTGTACTATAATAATTAAAATTGCACAATGGTATGTGCGTATATAAATGTGTATATATATATATATATATATATATATATATATATCATTTCAAATCGAGCTAGTCATTCAAAAAAGGAAAATATAAAGTCTTGGACAGGACTTGAACCTGTATCTTGGTATTTCCGGTACCATGCGTTTACCGATTACCCCACTAAATTGTAATGATCATTTGGACTTTGGATAAAAAAGTTATTATTTTATCTTATTTACAATATATATATATATATATATATATATATATATATATATATATATATACAGGGTGAGTTTTCAATGTGGCAACGGTCGATAACTCTGTTACTATAAAAGCTACGTAAACCAAATTTGGAGCATATTAGGCATGCTTAAAGTACACATTTTAAAAATATTTGGAAGCATACAGGGTGTTTCATAATTCCAGGGCATATTAAACTTATATTTTTTTAAGTGGAACACCCTATATATTATTACAACTTTGAAAAGCCCATAAAAGGAGCTTCAATTTGATAGGAAATTTTATCTGTCTATTCCTTTTAGTTTTTGAGATATTCAACTGTTTTTAGAAAAAATGATTCTGATTAGATACATCGCTACTGCACTAATACACAACTTATGTTAATTTGCAAGATGCAGAACATTTTACTATATAGTATAGTAGTATAGTGTATTTGTAAATATCACTCTTTTGAAATTTCTTCACAGTATACAGGGTGTGTCAGGTTTCGCAAAATGTAATTTTTAAAACTTTTTTATATGGTACCCTACCAATTATATTGCTACAATGGATGGTTCGTTAAGTGTTGTTCCATTTTTGTTAAGCATTCCCTATACCTGAATCTATTATTTTCTGAGATATTTTTGATTTTCTTCAAATTTTAAGAATGTTTTTAATTTACATAATTAAAAATAACTCACTGTTAGAGAATATTATAAAACAATTAATACATTTTGATTACCAACTACAATAATATATTGTAATTTTAAAACAACTTTTCATAATGCCCGCCTAGAACGTCTATGCATGCTTCTAATCGGTTTTTAAGTGACTGGGCTACATTTCTTACCATTTCTGTGTTAATACCGTTGAAAGTTACTCTAATTCTATTTTTCATATCATCTGGTGTTGTTGGGGTTACCTGATACACACGGTTTTTTTATATAGCCCCACATAAAAACATCAATTTTAGATAATTCAGGTGATCGAGGTGGCCGTGCAAAAGTCCCCCATCTACCTATCCACCTTGCAGGAAAGTGATTATTAAGGTGGTTGTGAATGAGAGATGATTAAACCTACAGTAAGTTAGAGCGAGTGAGAGTTATGCATTCGAACTATTAGGCTGAAACAGACGTTTGATGACTTTGAATCTTATGTGCAGATTATATAAGGTTGTTTTTAACTTTTATATGCAAATATCAATTTTTCCAAAAAAACTTTAATGTAGTACGCGAGAGTGATATTTTGACGATACAATAGTCTGCTTTTCGTGCATTTTAGTTGATAGCAGTTTGTTGAAGTCTAGTATAGTCTAGAAACTGAAATGAGACTGGACTTAAGTTTCATTTTCCATTTACACAGCCAAATATAAAACTTGAATTTATTGAAGTATTAACATACAGATAAAGAATGTGTAAATAAGAATTAAGTGAAATTATATTTGTGTAGAAATTCTCACGTAAGCAATACATTTTATTTAACTGATAGTTGTTAAAAACGAATTTTAATTAGACCTTCCGTCCGGTGTGGATTGGAATAATTCCCGTGCGGAGTGTAATTTCGGTGTGCACTGAGATGCTTCTGGTATGGAGCCTTGGAACGAATTATTCAAAGGCCTGACGTTGCCGGCACCAGTGAAACATATTTTCCTTGGCTTACTAAAACACTACTTTATTATCACCATGCTCCAAGTCAGGAGTCTGCAAAACAAAGTCTTCCGACGTAACTAGGGGTCTATTCCTTGGGTAGAGCTATGAGCAATGGGGGTAAGTCGAAATCTGTAGGGGGTCACACTCAAACTAAAACAAACAGGCGCCACCAAGTCCAGATTGATTTATATTAATGGCATAGCAAATTTCTAAGGGCGGACGTGGAGACCCAAAGAAAAAAAGATCGCCTTCGCTGACACAAAAGCTTGTCTTAACAGAATAAGACGCTGTTCCTGTAAGGAAAAATAATAATTAAGTCACATAGAAAATGGGAACACAATTTGCGTCCCTCAAATATACCTAAAATGCATAAAGAATATTTTCTACATAATGGAGTTATAAAATTTAATTCTTATTGTTTTTGTTTATCAGGTCTGATCAAACTAGATCAGAATAAAAAACTTTAAATGTGGATTATAAATTTACTAGAAAGAATTTCCTTTGTTTCAGTAATTAAAATTCAATGTGATAAAATAAAATGAATACTTGATATACTTGTAAAGTTGTTGTAAGGTTTATCAACTGATCCTTACTCAAATAAATTACAATTCATGTGACTGGTTATGCTAAAGTTTTCTAACCCAATCAGATCTGTGTAGGTCATTTACAAAATTACTATACAAAATTTTCTCTTTAAGTTAACGGTATTAAAATTAATTTGAAGTCAAAATAATCACAAAGATATTCTCTAATTTTATCAAAAGTGGCAGTACTGTAATACTAAACATCTGTTAGCCATTATGCAATTGTTGACGGCATTGTTCAAACAAACAGGTGACGTAATCGCAGCTGTTAATTTATGCTGAAGCCACGTGTAGTCACATATTTACGAAACTAAGTGAAATCAAATTTGATACTGGAGAAAACCAGCTTAGTTACAGGTAAACTGAATAACAATTTTGTACTTCTAACAAACAAAACGAAATAATGTACTTTCAGAATGAAGTACTGAGGAAGTTCTTAAATCTACTACGAACCAAATACCGGCTGTTGTCCTTGGTTGTAATGGAAACCACCTCGCCGTGCGGGATTTGCAGCTAATTATGCTTGTTTTCCATGCTTTAATACAGGTGTTGATGCGAAGCAAACTTCTTACATTGATTCAAGGCAGCATTAGTTTTGTAGCGTAATCTTCCGTTGTCTAATCTTATTTACAAATATAATTTTTCATTACGTAGTCTATAAGTTAAGGTTTCTAAATTGTTATTTCAAAGTGGTCGTTGCGGTTTCTAATTTGTCGTTGTGGTTTCTGATTTATCGTTGCGCGTTACTCAGGAAGTGTTTCACAAAAATAAGGCGACTCGGAGGTCACTCGCCATTCTTTTCAACTGCATCTTGTCGCTGCCTTTAACTATCGACGAGTGCCTTCGCTGCGTTCTTACATGGTGGGAGGGTCCCGGGTGGGGTTGTCAAAACCTCTCACGCGCGCGCCAGTGGCTGTGAAATGCACCGAACTCCGAAACAAATAGACTAATGATTCTAGATATTGTAATACTGTAAAAATTTGATTGTTACTCGTATCATTATTTTAGTTAATAAAGGTATTTTAATATTCATTGTACCTTTAATGAATAGATTCTTTTACTGCGAAAATAAAATTGTTACACTACCCCTTTCCTAAAAGAAAAAAATTTTTTTTTTTTTAAGAAAAAAACTTCAAATATAACAAATACAAAAAAATTGTTATCTAAACAATACTAGCCTTTTCTACCTTCCTAACTAACTATGCAATTTTATGAATTTATTCAAATGGAGGGTACAAATATTTACAAATGAGAGTGTGTTGGTAACTACGTGTACCTGACGTCCATCGGGAGACAAAATCGGGGAGTCACAATTGGTAATAATCAAAATTGGGAGGGGGTCAAATTAGAAAGTCAAACACTCCACGGGACAAAAAGATTAAATTCACAATGATTCTTTAACATGGGGTTCTTACTACTAACAAGGCTAATATCTATTACCTATAACCAAACATTTACAATTTATTTCTAATTCCAAAAAGAACTTCACTTCCAGGAGCTCAATTAGCTCTATCTACAAAAAAAAGTAATGCTTCCTCATCAAAACAGCATAACTATTCAAAGTATCATCACTATAAGGTGAGAATCAAAAGGAAGACTCTACTAATAGGTCTAAATTTAAACACCATCATCACAAAGTGATAATCAAAACAAAAGTGACCTAACCAAAAGGTTACTTAACAAACTCAAATACAAAGTATTATCACTTTATCGCAAAGAGATAATCAAAACTAAGGTAACCTAACCATAAGGCTACTCATCAAATTCAAATACAAAATATTATCGCTTTATCGCAAAGAGATAATCAAAACTAAGGTAACCCAACCATAAGGTTACTTAACAAATTCAAACACAAAATATTATCACTTTATCGCAAAGAGATAATCAAAACTAAGGTAACCTAACCATAAGGTTACTTATCAAATGCAAATACAAAATTGAACCAGTCAGGGCTGTAATATCCTACACCCTACTGAATATCCTATCACTAAGTTCTAACAAACAACTGATCTCATTAGTGATGGACCAAATGGTGAGACTCACCAAGCCAACTTTGACCTTATCAAACCAAAGAACTTCGAACGGTCAAAAGGAACAAGGGAAAGAATAATCTAATATTCTCTCTACCTCGATATGTAGAAATCAGGACCAATAATCAAATAGCCCACCTACTTCTACATTGTAAGGATATCTGTCAAAGACATCCTCCAAACACATTTCCGAGTAACGCGCGAGCAAAATGACCAGCGTGCACACCAAGGCACACCTCAAACTTACAAAATCTACAAAATCTCAAACCACTTATTTCACTTCTCAAATAAAATACTCAAAATTAGTGAAACGACACTAAATCAAAAATCGGAACAACCAAAACAAACCACTACTTCATTACTTAATATCAAAGAGATGGCCGGACTGGAATTAATCGTCAGGATCATCATTTTCATTTGGATATGATGCTTCAACTGGTTTCAAGTCCTTTACGTGCCATTTCCCTGCTCTTGTTCCATCTTCGTTCTCTAACTAATATACTAAATTAGAATGTTTTTTCCGAACTTTACTCATAACGAACTTAGGGGCTAACTTAGCGGAAAATTTATCACTAGCACTCGAGAGGACCTTATTAGCTCTCCAAACACACTCTCCGACTCGGAATGAAATGTCTCTTCTCCTAAGATTGTAGCGTTTACTCGAACGTTGATAAGCTACATGCAAATTTTCACGGACATTTCCAAAAATATCAAACAAAGGTTGACGATCCAAAACATAAGAAGGTCTACTACTGGAGACGACATCAACATCCTCACCCGGTATAAAATTATCATTATAAGCTTTTCCACTTAAAGGTACCTGACGACCAAAAACTAAAAAAATTTGGCGAATAGTTGGTGGACTCATGTTTTGCTGAGTTGATTGCGTATTGGATCTTTGATATCTCAATATCCCACGTATCATGTTCTTCTACGTATGAACGGATTGCTGTACCAACTGTCTTATTGATTCTTTCCACAAAATTGCATTGGGGAGCATAAACAGCATTATACCAAATCTTTTGAATTTCGTACCTTGCACACAAAGCTTTAAAAATACGTCCAATTAATTGTGGACCATTATCACAAATAACAAACTGTGGTACTCCGTAGACAAGAAATACTTTTTCCTACAAAAACTTCTCAATCAAATGTGCCGTGGCACTACGCAAAGGTTGTCAAATCAAATACTTCGAGAACCAATCACCAACAACTAAAAGTCATTTTCCTGCTTATGAGTCATCAATAAAAAAACTAATCATGACAATAGCTAACAAAAAAATGAGTGTTCAGGTACACTCTCATCCTACTACAAATCGAACTGTCGAAACAACTACAATGCTTCACAACGCCTAAATATGCTAGAGTGACAAACCCTCTACGAGTCTCACCTAGACTAACAATACCAAAAATTTACATCAACTCAAAAAAATATGATGCAAAAAAAATTCTAGAGCGCCTAACTCACCTCGAGTCTCGTCTAGATTTATGTAAAGCCGAGCGACCAACTCTTCCTGAGTCTCGTCTGGACTGACATACTGCTGAGCGACCAACCACGACGACAAGTTCCGCCTAGACTAAATTGCGTTGCAATGCTGATCTAAACAAAATCTGCTAACAAAATCAAAAACGTGCTTATGCACAAAGAGCAATTCTCAAACGACACAACGACAGCTCACTCCAATGTACCTTCAAGAATAGAATCTCTAGCCTTATAATCAAATTTCGACAAAGATGTTCTTTATTGACTCAAACAAATCAAACAACAGGCTTATCAGCTTCTTTAGCTGACAGTCTTCCTAAAGTTTTCCTCAAAACTGGTTTCTCACTCACTACTCCTCTAATTTTCAGTTCATACTCCAATTCTTCTTTGAGTAAACAAACAATTCGGAACGTTTCCGACATGATTACAAAAGCCTAATGTTTCAATGAAATCAAACTGGTAAATCTAAATGATTTGAACCTTACAAAAATTATCAAAACAAATTCGTACTACTAGAGGTAAAAATCAAAAGGTGTTTTTGGTAAAATAATTTTTGCCAAAACAATATCAAAAAAAATTATAAGGGGTCAAAATAGAATGAAAGCCAAAAGTAAATTTGACCAAATTAATTAATTGACTGTATGGGGATTAACATTACAACCAATCTTTTATCAAAAGCGAACAAACAAATCTAAATGTCAAATAGACTTTAAGCAAACAAATTTCGACGCAAAATAATTTTTGGACAAATAGATTTCAAAGCAAAATAAATTTTGAGCTAACAAATTTCGATGCAAAACTATTTTTGAACAAACAAATCTCGAAGCAAAATACTTTTCGAACAAACTAATTTCGAAGCAAAATAATTTTTGAATAAACAAATTTCGAAGCAAAATAAATTTTGAACAAACAAATTCAAAGTAAAATTATTTTTGAACAAACAAGTTTCAGAGTAAAAATAATTTTTGAACGAACGAATCTCGAAGTAAAATTAATTTTGAACTAATAATTTTCGAGGTAAATCAAATTATGAACAAACAAATTTCGAAGCTAATCAAATTATGAACAAACAAATTTCGACGCTAATCAAATTATGAACAAACAAATTTCGAGGCCCCAAACGTTGAACAAACAAATCTCGACGCCTCACACGTTGAACAAACAAATTTCGACGCCTCACACGTTGAACAAACAAATCTCGACGCCTCACACGTTGAACAAACAAATCTCGACGCCTCACACGTTGGGCGCTAGTGTAACGAATTATTCAAAGGCCTGACGTTGCCGGCACCAGTGAAACATATTTTCCTTGGCTTACTAAAACACTACTTTATTATCACCATGCTCCAAGTCAGGTGTCTGCAAAACAAAGTCTTCCGACGTAACTAGGGGTCTATTCCTTGGGTAGAGCTATGAGCAATGGGGGGGTAAGTCGAAATCTGTAGGGGGGTCACACTCAAACTAAAACAAACAGGCGCCACCAAGTCCAGATTGATTTATATTAATGGCATAGCAAATTTCTAAGGGCGGACGTGGAGACCCAAAGAAAAAAAGATCGCCTTCGCTGACACAAAAGCTTGTCTTAACAGAATAAGACGCTGTTCCTGTAAGGAAAAATAATAATTAAGTCACATAGAAAATGGGAACACAATTTGCGTCCCTCAAATATACCTAAAAATGCATAAAGAATATTTTCTACATAATGGAGTTATAAAAATTTAATTCTTATTGTTTTTTGTTTATCAGGTCTGATCAAACTAGATCAGAATAAAAAACTTTAAATGTGGATTATAAATTTACTAGAAAGAATTTCCTTTGTTTCAGTAATTAAAATTCAATGTGATAAAATAAAATGAATACTTGATATACTTGTAAAGTTGTTGTAAGGTTTATCAACTGATCCTTACTCAAATAAATTACAATTCATGTGACTGGTTATGCTAAAGTTTTCTAACCCAATCAGATCTGTGTAGGTCATTTACAAAATTACTATACAAAATTTTCTCTTTAGTTAACGGTATTAAAATTAATTTGAAGTCAAAATAATCACAAAGATATTCTCTAATTTTATCAAAAGTGGCAGTACTGTGATACTAAACATCTGTTAGCCATTATGCAATTGTTGACGGCATTGTTCAAACAAACAGGTGACGTAATCGCAGCTGTTAATTTATGCTGAAGCCACGTGTAGTCACATATTTACGAAACTAAGTGAAATCAAATTTGATACTGGAGAAAACCAGCTTAGTTACAGGTAAACTGAATAACAATTTTGTACTTCTAACAAACAAAACGAAATAATGTACTTTCAGAATGAAGTACTGAGGAAGTTCTTAAATCTACTACGAACCAAATACCGGCTGTTGTCCTTGGTTGTAATGGAAACCACCTCGCCGTGCGGGATTTGCAGCTAATTATGCTTGTTTTCCATGCTTTAATACAGGTGTTGATGCGAAGCGAACTTCTTACATTGATTCAAGGCAGCATTAGTTTTGTAGCGTAATCTTCCGTTGTCTAATCTTATTTACAAATATAATTTTTCATTACGTAGTGTATAAGTTAAGGTTTCTAAATTGTTATTTCAAAGTGGTCGTTGCGGTTTCTAATTTGTCGTTGTGGTTTCTGATTTATCGTTGCGCGTTACTCAGGAAGTGTTTCACAAAAATAAGGCGACTCGGAGGTCACTCGCCATTCTTTTCAACTGCATCTTGTCGCTGCCTTTAACTATCGACGAGTGCCTTCGCTGCGTTCTTACATGGTGGGAGGGTCTCGGGTGGGGTTGTCAAAACCTCTCACGCGCGCGCCAGTGGCTGTGAAATGCACCGAACTCCGAAACAAATAGACTAATGATTCTAGATATTGTAATACTGTAAAAATTTGATTGTTACTCGTATCATTATTTTAGTTAATAAAGGTATTTTAATATTCATTGTACCTTTAATGAATAGATTCTTTTACTGCGAAAATAAAATTGTTACAGCCTTAATCCTAGTATTCAATAGAATAAAATTTCGAGTAAGGGAAGAATATCCGTTGCAACAAAATTTAATGCAGGAGCAATTTAGTGTTTGGATTGTACATAGCTGGAAGGCGTTTTTGAAAAGAAAAACCAGCTACCAATTATACTGCTCGTTTTATTATTGTGCGCGTGTTAAGGTGAATAAGATGAGGTCCTGGCCAGTATAAATGTTTGAAGCTGATAATAGGTAACGAGCATTCTTGTTAAAAATAGGATTTTCTTTTAGTCATAGTAGATGTAAATTTGATATTCGTAAAATAGTAGGAAATTTCTTGTGAAGATCCATACATTTTAGACTTGGACCATGTTAAATAATTTAATTCTAACAGTATTTTGCTACACTGATCAGTCAGTATGGAAATGGGCTTATTAATGTAAGATTTAATAGAAATATGTGTGATGACTTACTAAATAATAAAAGAGAAATAATTTCTAAATATTTTGAGCACGGTGATTTATGAACTGAGTGAAAAATAGATTTTTTTATTAGTACCATAATTAAACAGTTGCACATAACATTCAATTTGAATTTATAAATTTATTGACTTTTAATAAATTAATTGACGCTTTTCAACCGAGTCTCATGTTTCCTTGTAGCAGAATTCTTTTTGTGATTTTATTCCATATAGGTTGCGGCAGTATCTACTGAACTTGAGTTAACCGAGAGGGGAAGTGGTGTTCTGGGTGTATTTGTTTTAATTTATTTCAGGATTCATCATGAGCTCTGCGTGTTATGGTGTTTCATTCGAACAGCAAATAATTCATAGCAATAAGTATCTACTTTTATAGGGCCTATGAATCCCCTGAGATGCGAAGAACTTGTGTTCAGTATATGCTTAGCTCGTCAAACAACAATATAGTGAGGGAGCAAGTGGTAAAGGATAAATCTATCATGGAAGGCAGTAAATTGAATTATTCTACTTTTGATTGGAAAGCCAATTCTGTTACCTTTCGTAAATGCTATTTTTGTGTCTTGTAATAAAATTTTGACAGTTTCATCAATTTAGAGATGTTTAACACCTTCCACGGGGTAATACAGCCATCAGTTGTTTAAATATTCTAAGGTGAATCAAAGCCAATAAGAAGTATATGATTTCCCCAGTGTTTCCAATAGGCTGGTTGTTCGTTTTGTTCGAAAATTATACATGCGGCACTTGTTACCTTGCAAAAGATCGGGTAGAAGATTTTTTTCTACTTGTATATAGTAGCTCCGCTACTGAAAAACCCAGTTTTCCAATTTGGCTTACCTCGGAACAATTTTTTGTGGCCAAAAACAAAAAACATTGTTTAATTTTTTCAATTTTGAAAACATCTTGCAAGTGGATGCTTGAAACAGTTATATAGCATATACTTTTCATATTGGACAACATCTTAATGGGGTCTAATGTGTACAAATGATTTACCGCAGTACGATACCTGTAGGTGTCAGGTGACAGTTCGGTACCTGCTCCTAGCGTGTGTACAAAATGCTACTCTCGGACGCAAGTTTAAAATTCATACATACTACGTATGCATATTTAAAGCACATATAGATAGGGTGACACAATTAAACGACTGCGTGAAACGTTAATATATTATATTGGTCATTGAAATTATTGTCGGAATATTCAGTGTTTACAATCAATATAAATAGTAGTGAATATGTGGAAATAGCAATAGAAATAGTAATCATATAATATGTAGATGATTGGATACGAAACGTAAGCAATTGCAAATTAATTTTCTGTTTATCTCGTTTGATTCACAAAACTTGACGTGTTGACGGGCCAGGTTTGATGTCATCTATTTCACATGTAGCATATTTATAAAGAATAGTTTCCTCTTCAATTGGACTGGTTATTTCCTGTTCATCTGAGTCAAGCTGGATTTGCTCCATTTTGACAGTTTCTTCTTCTGCTTCTTCTTCTTCAACTGTGGCAAAAAAGCAGCCACGTTTTCACAAGCGATGCCACTGTAGTTTTTACAAATTGCTGAGAACTTCAAACCTGATTTTCAGCAGATACATGCTCCTGTGCAACTCTTCTTGCATGAGCATGAAAGGATTTTAAGAAGTGGTTCAGGCGCTGGATCTGAACTCATCTCAGTTGGTGTGAGACCAACGTTGCAGTGTCCAACATCAGTCCCCTGGTTTCACTATATTTCCCAACTAAGTTTGTACTTGTTGAAAACATCGTAGCGAATGACATTGCGCTGCATCTTGTGTTGGTGGCAATCTGGCAAAATAAAATTTGCTTTTAGTTGCTGATTTAGCAAAGAGATGATATCGTAGTTTGTCTAGTGTTTCGCTGGAATTGACTTCATTACCGAACAGTGCCAAAAAAACCTTCTCCTGCCTTCGCGATTTCTCCAGTGCGGCTGTTTGGCTTCTTAAATACTTGAGCTATTTCCTTCATGCGAGGACACTTCTCAAAAATTTTACAAAATTTAAGTTTCTCTGGTCCAAAGGGAGAGGATGTTGTGTCACACCCACTGAATGCATGTATGAAAAGAATATTCTATGTGTCATACTTGTAGGATGTAGTAGAGAACAACACGTCTGCTGCTTTCTTTCTCTCTCTCGCTCGCTCGCTCGCTCGCTCTCTCTCTCTCTCTCTCTCTCTCTCTCTCTCTCTCTCTCTCTCTCTCTCTCTCTCTCTCTCTCTCTCTCTCTACCTACCAGGTTTATGGAAAAATGTTTCTGTACGATTGTTTTAATCCTGCCCTTAGTACAAAAAAATCTACTTCTTCTCCAACTATTACTACACATTCAATTTCTGGGGCCTTTAAAATGGCAGTGATAATAATAGAAACGTCAACATCCTCTTCTGCCTGGTAAACCTTGACTTCATTGTGTTCCAATTCTGTTTTGAGCAGTGTTATCAAATGACTTTTATTGTTGCCGTTCGGCAAAAATTTTTCCTGCGGTGCCTGATTGATCATGTTTGCATCAAATTTAACAACGACAGAATAATGTAACTTTATGCGTCGCAACCTTTCTGAGCTCTTCGTACCACTACGTGCGACAACGCATGCATATCCATCAAATACAACCACAATCTGTTATCCGTAGTGCTTTTTTAAGTAAGAAGTATAAATTTTAGCAATGGTAGCAAAGGAAGCATTCAGAGGCCAAATTACCTTATGCAGGAGATATCCTCCACCGACAACAACAAATTTATTTTTCCCAACTAATTCTTGGCCCTGTGACAGAGTAAAAGCACTGTACAACGAAAATTTTGTTCCCTTTCGTATCTCTTCTTCTGAAAACAGTAACATGGGGTAGGGTGTAAGTTCGAATCAAAAACCTGTTTTTAAATCTTTCCAGACTGTTTAGTAAGGCACACTCTCTGAAACAGTGCCAGCGAATCAACAGTAGTTACTTTAATATTCCCTGCTGTTATTCTACAACAACAGATGCAAGAGTAACTACCTTTTGTTTTCTCTGGAACTTCACATTGTGAAAAATATCACCAGCTATCCTATTAACCCCCATCGTTCCCACCTCTTGGGACATATGACAGTTCACGTCTGCACCTCCGATAGTTCCACTGCTCATTGACATTATCTCATTACATTTTGGGTAAGGGAGGGTGTTTTAAAAGCCAGTCGTGTAGTTTTGTTGAGTCATCCGTGTCTCGGTCAATGCGAGAATTTCTCATGTCTACATGCTACTCTGATGTTTCAGGATGTACACCACAATACATTTCAATTTCATCACAAATATTCTGCATGTTTACCATTTCCAAAGTCCATCTTGCTAAGACACAATCTGTAAATCCTCTTGCACGAGTAAGCCCTCCAGAACCCTTCATGTTCTTCATAAGTTTTTGTTCAATAGTTGTCCGACCAAATCCCAGACCAGTGTTTTCTGGATTGCAGTATAGTGAAATATCCTTCTGTGGTGAACCTCTTGTATTCAGTAGGGTTTATTGATTTTTCCAGTTTCAGCATGTCTTGTAGGTAGAGGTGTCCACATTTAGCGTACAAAAAATGGCCGGCTGCATGAAAGAATAGAAGAATTTTTAACAGTTTCAAGATGAAAAATCTAGTTGCCCGTCCACTGTGCCTCAATAAACTATTTCATCAGTGCAGTCATACGGAAATACTGAATCCATAACTTTGCGATGGGTTCATTAACTTCGAGCAAACACGGTACTTCTCTAAACTTTTTGATAACATACTGAAAGTATGTATTACTTGTATGGGTTGTCAATATCACAGATCGATCGATCACATCTGTAGATGATGTCGCCCATTTGAGCACGTTCGTTTTCTGTAAGCTCAATTGTATCCCACACAAGACACGGTAAGACAAGATTTGTTAATATATGAGCTCGAACAGCCCGAGCATACGCGTGTCCGGACAGAATTTCTTCGATACTATTCTCAGCGTAAATTGTGGAAAACAGTTGTTTTAAGCCACTTCCAGCCATTACCACGCCAATCGATCACATAAAAGACATTAAGAGGTAACAACCTCCTAGTCTCACAGTAACATTTTTTAAGTCACGGTGGCTATTTGCAAGAATATCTCTTGCTTTTAAATACAGCGGTTGATTAAATGTAACGAAGATCATATTTCTTTTGAGTTCTATACATTTATCTGATACAATTACAAGAGAAGTGTATACTGTGTCATACTGAGTTGGCGGAGAGTTGATAAATGGAAGACAGATTATTTTTGAACGTTCATATTTTTCGTTAGCTGTAGCTTGCTCCATGAAACCATTCCATACTGGAACGCTTGGAGTTTTTGACCACTTTCTATACGACCAAATCATATCTGTAGATGATGGCACTATTGCATTTGTGGTCGGACGAAGCTTCTGCACATCTTCAATTAAAACAGTTTGTAATCCTCCCTTATCTGTTCTGATAAACGTTTAAAGTTGAATTTGTCCCGCTTGTTGTACAATCTCAGCAGATAGACATTTCCTCAAACTTGTAATATTTTCTTCAGGAAGCAAGGCATTGCGGGTATCACACACATGATTCCTCCCATGGCATGGAAGGTCCCAGAACCATTAAGTGTTGATATTAAAGTATCCATTGTCGAAAACAAACTGGCAGAATGCATCTTCCCGTACTATTTATTTTTTTCTCCCGTAGGGCGACGGACAACTCAAGAAGGGATGCTTCAGGGTAAGATACTGCAAAATTAACAGCTGATAGAATGTTGATGAGGTGTTTCGAACCGAACTTTCTGTACACATACGAACTGATTCCAGTCAAAAAGGAAGAAAGAACGACCATGCCCTTACCGCACTTATGACTGCATATGACAAAGCTACACACTTCTTTTTTCATGTATACAGTGCAGCCTCAAAATGATTGATTCAAAGAGTAATTTTAACGAATCTGGAATAACCGAGTCAACATCTGATAAGAAGTTATCTCAATGAGGTTACTGTAAAGTATTGTACACTTGTGACCATATATCTTCTAATATAATGCCCGCAGCTGCTTTAACAACTTGATATCTTTCCTCCTCAGTATTTGATTTTCTGTTAGAATTCCAGTGATCATTGAGTATTTTGTATCCAACGTTTCGAAATCAAATCAATTAATTTTTTTTTGGAAGTTTAAGTTATTAGTATATCTTTTCAATATTTTTTGTAGAGGCGTGCTTCCACTGTTCTTATATCTGGACAAAAATCTCTCTTTATTGTATTAATTAAGTCTTCAATAGGAAATTGGCACTCTTCGGAGTTCAGTTCAAGGAAATAATAAATATTTTTCATTGCTTCATCAATGTTTGTTGCTGGTCGGTGTCTTCTTGTTTGTCCATTTCCAGGTTTTTGGTAAAGTTTCCTTTGACAAAATCGATGATACCAGGAGTCTGAAGCAACTAAGTCATTCTCTTTTCTAATTCTTGCTTGTACTTTTTGAGCCCACTGATCACCACGATTTTCAGCTGCATCTACAATTGTATTTTTCATCTCTATCTTCACTACTGTATGAATAGAATTTGGTTCTGTGAATGGCAATCTTTCTTGCGTTGCAAAAAAGCAATTATCAACTCCCTCCTCATACAAAAAACCATGCTTTTTAAAATTGAAATTCTCATACCTTGATCGAAGTGATCAAGACACACCAGGCTGTTGATTTCCAACATGACTTCCACCGGCGTAGATATGCTGCAATCATTTTCTCATTGGCGTAGGTCTTCTGACAGGCTGTATGCACTGTCACTTCTTGCAAATCGTTTAATAATCGTTGACGTTCTGGAATCTTATGTTTAACACTACATTCGCGAAGAGTATGCACTTAAGCGAAGGTAACAAATGAAACAAAATACTTCCTCGTTAGGTACACTCATATTTCACACCATAATTCAATAAATAAATAATTATTTAATATTAATTATTAAATAATGACTAACATAATAGCACATGCAAACGCGATGAAATGAACGAAACTGAACACACCAAGTTTTTACTGTATGGTGCGGAGGTGTTACTTGCATTATCTAATCTTTATGTGGTAAAAAGGGCCTTGGTGGGGATATAATAGAATGACTGACCTTCCCAGTAGCCGACGACACATGTCTTTCATTAGTTGCACCCCTCTTTTTTCGAGTTACACTACCACAGTCAACTAATCTGTAATTAATATGTGTCACATCTAAATATGCTTTAATTATTATTATTAAAAAAGCAAGGATATAAAATTATTGTTAGGAAATGTTGTGTGTTGTAAATCTGATATTGTTAATTGAATCGGTTCATCCAGTTTTTCGGTTGTTGTAGCGCACTTGTTAATAGCTTTATTAACATGATTGTATTGTAATGTTGTAATATGAAATTTCTAGAATATTTCGTCCAATTTAAGATGAAAATATAAAAAAAGTACTACAGACAAATATCTACAAACATTTAAATAAAATTCGCAACAGTTCTATAATTTTTCAATTTCCAAGGTTTTTTTCCCACAGAAAATTGTCCCGAGGTCGCTGAATTGGAAAACTTGGTTTTTCAATACTGGACTCAATATATACAAGTAGAAAGAAAAATCTTCTACCCGACCTTTTGCAAGGTAACGACTTTTTTATGTACCTAGCTACTGGATTACTACCATTTCTCTCGAAAATTGTTTAACAGTCAATTTAGAATGGTGTACATCCATTTATTCATTTTGTGTACAGCCCTGATTCAAGTTCTATAAACTTTCTTAGATTTCTGGAAATGAAAATAAACTTTGTGATCAACTATTTTCAACACTAAACAATACTACAGGAGCGTTTAAAAACGGCAACCAGGGTACAATCTTTCGAAAGGAAAAGGCTTAGATGATTAGTTATTCCCATAAAAAACATGTATAGTTTATGAATACCGATATTTAAAAAATATAAAGTTCCTTTTGTAATTCTATGCAATTTTTCTACTATCTCGCAATTTTAGCAGCTGCACTATTATAATCTACTTTGTAAGCTGAAAATTAGTTTACTTAAAACAAATTTGTAACTAGTAAATATTTAACAGCAACTGGATACAATACCTAAAACTTTCCTCTTTGATTCAGAAACTCTAGTAAAATGAGCATCAAAAATTTTTATACATAAGTATGCCATTTCACATTTTATAAAAACTTGGCAAGCGGGCTGAAACAGTTTTGAAGAGACGCTTGCAATACAGACAAAATTATATAATTCAGCACGGTAGCTTTTTATGGAGAAGTTTTATTTTGGGATTCAGAGCTTAAGTAACCTTAAAATCCCATGTTTTGTTATTGCTAATACGATTCAGAGAAACGTATTACTTAGGGACAGTACATTCGCTTTCTGATTAAGTTTAACTGGCTATAAAGTAGCTTTTACGTCTGTAAAAACGTAAAGCTCAAGTGGTACACATTTCAGAAATACGAGTGAAGAGTACTACCACTATCTGTAAAGGTTATGACTGCCAATAATATTACATCGTGTCCTAATACTATGATTAATTTTGAGTTCTTAATTAAGAGTTACTGTCTATAAAAGATTTATTAACTGGTATTCATCATTTTAGTTAATTAATCTGAGAATCTTCCGCTACCAAGTCGTACAAAAAACTATATTGCTTAATAGTAGAGTTGGGAAGTTTAGAGAACTAGTTTAACGATATAATACCTGACAGAAACACTTAAACTATTTAAAGTGTCTCGTTTTTTACAAAAATAACAAAGAACGGAACTTTCCACAAAAAACTTCTTAGATTGTTGCTTCATTTATTTCAGAAGCATAATTGAATAATTTTTTTTCTGAAGTACGTTTTGTTACGGGTAAAATTAGCATCACGTTATAAATTTAGATATGCCCTGAAGGCACAAGGACCCCGTAACAATTTATGTGTACGCCGGCTCATTACAGCGGTGTGGGAAAGGGTTCCCATGCAAGAAATAATAAAAATAAGTAAAAACTACGTTACAATATTCTCTTATCCTGAAAGGATGTTCTACTCTAATAATTAAGGGACATTAAACCGTACTTTCCTAGCAATTCATTCAAAATTTTCCCTACACGAAAGAAGATCATTCAGTATAGATCTCTTTTCCTTTTAGTTTCCTAAATTTATCACAAAATACTTGACTTAATCCAAAATATCGCAAAACGCTGATTAAAATCAAAGAATTTTTCAAGGAAAAATGCATCTTTTAATTACAATTCCATCACTATGGTAACTGGATATTCCTTTACAATTAACTGATTTTACCTAGTTACTCAATAAGTTCGAAATAGTTTAACCTATCCACATCATATAATTACAATATAAATACAAATATTTTCCAAAAAACCTATTTTTTAACCTCAAACTGGCCAGGCAGTACTAAAAGGAATCTAAATAACAAATCTATTAAATCAAGTCTATCAATAAAACCACCTCATTTTTCCCGTTCCTACTATTGAAATATATGACATTCTAAATGCCAGTTCTAGAAATGCCCTCAGTAACAATACATGAAAAGCATTTAAATTCTAACTTTCCCGTTTATCAATCCGTTGTCTATTAAAAATATTAATTTTCATTTTCTAATTGACACTAAAATCGAATATGAAAACTTATTTTTAAAATGAATACACACATATTTTGTAATATTGTCAAATGTTCCAACTTTCGTGGACGATAGAATACTACTTATATTAAAGCAAAATAGTTCCGTGGCTAATTCAGCGTTCAACAAAATAAACACTTTCACGTTTAATTAATTTTCTATTACATATATACACATTCCTTTACATTTAATAATTCACATTGTAACAGTTTTTTGACCACAATACAACATCAAGGAATTTTTAGTCCTAATAACTCTAGTATAGTCATTAATATCATGCGAACCATTTTTAAACAAATAAATACCAGTATTGATATTGTATGTGCTAACCGCCATACAGAAATGCTAGTTTGGTTGCTAACATTAGGCGCCGAATGTTAATACAATTATTATCAAGGCTAAACAGCTTTCCTGTTTCGTGCATAGCACATTTGCGCTCACATTAGCTAGAGCTCTCGTCGAGAACGATAATGGAACTAATAAGGGTTCTAGCAAGTAACTTGCGTCTGGTTTTTGTGTGGTAGTTAATCTCTAGTGCGCTGGACACTAGGCCATTGATGTTTTAACGATGGTAAGAATTAAAATATTAATTAATTAGACCAACTAAACAATTTATTGTAGCGCCCTTTCCGTAATTGTTCTTTTCATAATTGCACTTTTCGTAATTTTTCTTTTAGTAATTTTTCATTTCTTCTGTTATAACGTTCCTCTTAAAAACGTTTTTAAATGACTTCTGATAAATAACTTCGTTTTGATAATTCCTTAGATAAATTCATTTAATAATTCTTTGGACATTTGTGTAAATAACACATAAAATATTCCTTTAATGATTTCGTAAAAGTACGATAAAATGTTTTTCAACGCTTCGTAGAGGTCCTCAATTAGATTTTTATTTTATAATTTTCAACTTTAAGAAGTCGTTTTGTATTATCTGGTTTTATAAAACTAAAACAGCGAGTATGCTGTATTTAAAAGAAGATAAAATTCTACTTTTGTATCTGGAATATCAACTTATGGTTCATTCACGTTAACTTTGCGATAGGATATCGATCCAATATGAACGTCCTTCAACCGTACGATAGATAGTTGTATTTGATGTAATATTATGGAGAAAACAATAAGTTCAAATTTTAAGGAAACGTTCTACAAAATATGTAGAAATTTTTATGGTTTGTAAATTAAGTCCGATGATGCATTGGAATGGTACTCTTGGAACTTTCGTTCAAGATTTACACACAGTAGAACGTCTACGTCTAGTATTGGAATTTGGTTGGTCCGGTTCGTGCGTATGACCAAAACGCATAGAAGTTAGCATGGTCCAGTCCAAGGGTCACGCAGTTGTTCGTGTTCTGTGGAACACGTGGATTTTACGTCACTTGTTTTCTGAAAAATGTATGTACAAACATCTGCCCTAACATGTTGTGACGACAACATGTAAAAAACACCTGCAGAGCCAAGGTAAGAGTTTAGAATTAGTCTTGCATCATGTCTACATTTGGTGATCTTTGATACCAGGCTGCTTCAGAAAATATTTTTGTAACTATCTATTCTGATAAATCCGTTTCGCATATTAAGAAGGACTTTAGTAAATTTTTGTTGTCAATACTAGTTTAGTATAATTACAGTTATTAAATTTTATAAAATTAGGCAAACTTAAAGAGTTCTTATTAATGTTTCATATATACATGATTTCACTTATAATTTTTGAATAATGATTTAATAGACAAAGTAGTTAAAGTTTTATAAATATGTAAACAGAAAAAACAGATGTGATATTTCTGGTATAAATCCAAGTTAAACTTTTGTAATCAAAGCAACATTTAAAGTTTTGATATTTTTCTTTGAATATATAATCCTACCTTATGAGTAGATGAAACTTGTATTATCTTTCCTTAAACATGAATTTTATATTTACAATATTTATAAAAGACCAATTTTAATTAAAGAAGCAACATTTAATTTTCGTAATTAATTGTTTTATTCTAAACAAGTACGTTCAGAAGTAGGGTAACAAGGTATAAGATCAAATAGAGTAAAGTGGTAAACCCAATTAACAAGAAGCTTTAATAGCCTTTTCAGTATTTGAAGCATAAAATCTGTGTACATATTATTGTTGCCTGATTAATCTTTGTTGTTTTTTTATATGAGGTAGCAAGAGAATACTTCTTTTGTCCTTATTTCTGTATATTTAACTAAATTTTCTTTACAGCTCCTGCGTTAGTAGTTAATACGGTATTCCTCCCTAAGGACGCCCAAGTCCCGCTTAGGGAAACCCTGTGTTTAAAGTTAATGACTTGGTGGCGCCCGATTCAAACCCCTGTTTTGTTGAGAATCTAGCCCTAGTAATAAAATAATGTTTTTTAAAAAGAACCACGACCAATCCTCATAAGCTCTGCCCAAGGAATAGACCCCTAGCATAGTCGGAAGATATTTGCGTTCCATCATTTTAAGGAAACCCTTCCTTAAAGGTTCCTGGTCACATTTGGGAATATAAAAATAACCCTTAACTAGTTAACCCAATCAGAAATTAATTAAGTTACGTTATAACATGTAGGTAATTATAAATCATAAACATAAAAGCTTATATTTTATTCGCTGCTTAAATTTCAATTTCCTCCTTAAAACTTTCAAGATGTCCAGAAGCTTCCAACATTTATATTTTCTTTTTTAAGCTAGCATAGTTCTCTTAACACAACCCTACACAAAATCCAAATTATTGGAGGGGTAGATTCTGGGGGTCCTAACCCCTTTTAAGCGGTCATCGCGACGTTAATTCTACAAACATGTTTTTAAGCATACCCTGTTCGTGCAAGTACAGTTAAAAACTCTGTTGTTTATATTTACATCTTGAATTTGTTTTTTTCAATATGCAACTCTCCTCCACCCTTCCTAATGACTTGTAATACTAAATATTGACGTTTCTAAATAACTTTTTGAACTGTAATACCTAGTTGTTATATCACATTTCTTCCTCTACGAAAATTTGTTCCCACAATGGAACATTTTATCTATGCTAAATAAGAGGTTATTTTTACGTTACTTTATATGTAATTTGTATTATTATTGCAGTATTGTATTATTTTAATATCATTGTTGTTCCGAACTGACGACATTTTTCTATTTCTTTTCATGGGGAAAGTCATCGTACTGGATTAGTACGTGTACGATGTATTTAAAACAAATGATGTACTAACTGCTTTTACAGAAATAAAACTTGAAATATCATGCTTAATTAATATCTGCTATTTGTGAAATCCACTATACAGAGTGCGTCCATAGTTAGTCTGTCAATTCAAATTAAATATTTGCACCTTTTTATGAGAAGAAGCTTTCTCAACATAGAAAAAGGTTTTGTACCTCAGGTTAGATATCTTACTTTAAGAATAGCTTAAAAGCTTTGATAACTTTTGTTGGACAGGCATAGACAAGCTTTAAATGAACAATAGCATAAATTAGAGAAACTGCTTACCAAGGGGAGAATTATTAACCGATTATACATTCTCCAATTATTCAATGAGTGAGAAGTGAATACTAGAGAATGTCTATCGTGGTAACAAAGTTATGTTTTACAAATCTTATATCTACTTAACTTACGAACTTACCAATCATGCTTTCATAAAGCGATTTTCATCAACCCATACTTTGAATTTTGATACTTGTCACAACATTCCGATATAACCTAATTCTACGAATGTCGACATTCTATTTATAACTTTATATTTGTGTCTGAAATTGACGTGTAGTTCCTAGTTTTGCCATCAGGCTTTTTCTTGTCATTTGTTCATTTTGCGTGGTTATTTAAATCTAATGCAGCAATAAAATACAAATTTTAATCTCTTTTTATCGAAAGCATGATTAGTAAGATCGTAAAATTAAGTACATATGGGAGTTGTAAAACAAAAATTTATTGTAAGCACGATGGACATTCTCTAATTTTTCCTCCTAATTTATTGAATAATCAGAGAAGGAATAACCAAAATTGTTAATAATTTTCTCTTTGGTAATTAATTTAAATAATTTGTACTATCGCTCAATGCAAATAAATCTTTTAAAGTATATCATATAGCAGTCGAAATGGTTTTGCTCTAAAGATGATATGAATTTGGTACCGAAACTAGTCGTGTGCATGAAGTGTGCTGTTTATTTAAATATTATATTATACATAAACATGGAGATGGTTTGGTGTTTATAAAAAAAAGGTGCTTTCCTTGCCTAGACAAGTATAAGCCCATTTAGAGTTTACCAGGAATTAGTTTTGATTTCTGATCAAGTAATTGATACATAGCCAGGACTAGAAAAAAGACGGACACGTGAGTAATCCCAGATTCTAGAATCGACACAGTAATTTAAAAATATTCCGACGTCTTTATAATACACATAGGTAATAGATTTCTATTGTATGGACTTAAAGCGACAACTACTGCATTGTATATCGGATCTTGATTAGCAAATTGGATGGGAATATTGTGTGACTAGCTATATACTTTGAACGTGTAACATCACTTTTGTCACTTTTTGTTTACATATTGTCAACATTCTGTTTATTTTATTCTGCATTTATTTTAATTCTACATTATTTATTATTGGTTTATTAAAAATCAGTTCTTAATAGAACTATACCTTTTAATGCCACCTAAAGGTACAACTTTAAGGATGCTACCTCAACAGTTGATACTAAATCTATTGGTTTACTTTGGAGGTGAGAAGCACAATGTGTTATGGTATTCCATGCCGACAAGACTAAAAAATAAAGTAACTAAAGAAAATCCCCCCCACCAAATATTGCAACAAAACAATGGGAGTCCAAAGGAATTAATGCCGTACTAGTTGAAAGCGTAGTTGAGTGGGGTGGGTCTCGTGGAAAGAAAATTTGAAAACCTCAGGAAGTAGGTTTATTACAAACCGTTGGTTAATAAACATGCATCAAAAAAAATATTTACAAAAACCAAAAGGAACATTTACATAACGTTCTGTTAAAACATGGTATAAACAAAAACGTCAACTCGCATACAACATAACCTAACTCCCAAAATGTACGTAACAATTTAAAAAATATTAATTACGGATTATTTCAGTCATATCACTTGTCAAAAAGTAAATAACAAGTACAAGTATATCTACATAATATTTCCAGCCCTAAATAAATACAAGATGAATCTTAAACATAATATATACGGTGATACAAAGTTATTTACCTGATCTTTACCGAAGTGCACTTGCTAAATGTAATAGCGTTACCCTAAACTGAAGGTAACCAAGTGTTAGACTTAATCCAGATATAGAGTAAACAATTTGTTGCATCTCCTACATCTTAAGTTAACGTAAGTAAAATTGCTTCGACGCGAACTTCTGTTTATGTTAATTGTGACTTAAAAAACAATCGCGTAGTCACTTTGTGCACTAACATCTGAAAGAACATTTTAGAACCGCAGTCTATAATTCATTGTGCCATAACCAGGAGTAAAAAACTAAAGCATTAGCGCGATTATCAACCATAACAAAAAAGAAATATCTAGGTTTCATAGAAAGCACCAAAAAGATAGCAGAGAATTTGTACCTTAAGTCCGTTTGTGTGCCAAAGAGGAGTGGCTGCCTTCCGAGGAGACTATTCGTTTAGTATGTACCCTATTGTACATCCCGAGCCTGCTTCTGGTACCATAGAAGCAGATATGAAAGGGCTTACATACAATTGTCGACGACCGGACGCTTCTATGAAACAATTTCACGAGTTACAGAGCTTGACTAAATTTCATTTATAAAAAAATGTAAGCAAAACAATGCCTCCAAAAATGCATTTTAAGTAGCACCACGAATAAAATTCCTTTTGACGCTCAGCCTGTATATATAGGGGGAGAAGGCACCGGGTAGTAACGCGTTTTCCTTTCAAAACATTTCCCATCGACGAAATACCGCCTGCAAAAGTGTTCTCAAGACTACAACTGTAAAGTATTTTCGGAACATGTAGCGTTCTAAATTTCTGCTCCGACTTATTTCTATTTTTCCTATCAATTTATATTAAATTTTGTTGTAAGCCGTTAAAGTTGGTATAATTTTGAAGCTTTGATGTAAATTTGGCATTTGTAAGAATATTTTAAATTTTATTGGTTAAGCCTTAATATTGGAAAATCGTTTAATTTTATGTATTTGTTAGTAATCAATTTAGAATGACAACGTCGATTATAATTCGCGTGGAATTATTTTATTGGGGTTTCAGAGATTTTCAGAAAATGCTTAATTTTGATTTGTTAGTTGTATCTGCGATAAGACTCTTGTCAAGCCGAGTATATTTCCGACATATTATTCTTTGGTTTTCAACTGGATCTGGTGGTCGTGCATTGGTTAGTACTCCATTTTGGAGAACTTTTATTGATGCATTTTTGTGTTAGTTGGAAGTTGTGTGTAATTGCTTCAGTGAACCTAATTTGACTAGGATTTAGAAGACCCGGTGCGTAATTATTCATTGGTGTAAATTTATTTAATAAACACATATTATAGAATTTTGGTTTGTTATCAAAGGTGTTTAAGTTATCTACAGCTGTTATTGGAGTCGTTGTCCGACAGCTAATTTATTTTTTAAATTTGTCATTGCTATTTCAGTTGCATATACGCGCAAATAAGAGGTTTTATTCTTATAGGGTTGGTAGTGTTACTAGTGGTGATACTGGTAGTATTACAGGCAAGTGCTAGCCGTGAAAGTCCTTTTAGTTGTGGTTGTTTCTAGTTGTTGCGCCAACATTAAGTGAAGAAATTGTATAGTAGTCAAAAGTCGTTCTTACAAGAACCACCGATCCCGAAGTTCTGTAACTACTTTGTTGAATTCATTCAGTCTCAATTGGTGGACATGACAATGCACCATCCTGTCAAGAATTAATTGTTGCTGAAGTGGTTCGTAGATGCATGCTATTTTTCTTTGTTTAATTCTTTGCACAAAACAAACGATTAGTGAGAGTCGTGTAATATTTCCTATAACGTGGTCACTGACGTTGACAGTTTCAGTAAATTAACAGTTCAGTTCCGTTCAACTGTCAACGACTGCGCATTTGCCAAATTTTGACATTGGTTCCAATAGTTAACTTCGAATCTTATTGACAACTACTACTGCAGTGTTGTCAAACTAAGTAAACAATCAATTTTAGTGCTTCTAAATACAACTTTCATGTATCACCGAAACCTAGTTTTTATTCTTAAATTCTATAAAGCAGTATTTTGGTGATGAACTACATTACAGCGCAATATCAATTTGAAGGTGTTTTGTTTTGACAAATAATATTAAGGAATAACATGTTAAAATGTGGATCCATATCACTATGAAACTGTTTAAGATACGATTACGAAAGTATTGATCAATGAAAATATTTACAGGTTTATGTAATCTATATACTGAAATTGTGTGATACCAGTTTTTTTTATATTGTGTTATTTAATGTGTTAAATATAGTGTTGATTTCTGAGGATAATGATTTGTTGTGTTTTAATGTCACTTGTGTATGAGGTTAGTAGGAGGAGGACAGGGTTTCTGGGACCTCATTTCCTCCCTAATCCCTCATTTCCTCACACATTTACATGTAAATTCCCATAAGGAGGATTTGAAGAGGAAAGATCCCTCATTTCCTCACACATCTAGACCAAATAGTTTTCTTCAACTAGCCATTTTCATCTTTCGGGATAAATCTATCTTAGCATCCTCATTTCCTCCCACATCTGGACCAAATAGTTTTCTTTGACTATCCATTTCTTTCATCTTTCGAGATAAACCTACTTTGTATGGTATCAATTAATATTAGATTTTTCTCAGCTACTCAAATCTCTAGGAATTTTTTAAATTGCATCATCCCCCAGAGATATGCCCTCATTTTAAGACTTTTTAACGGCAGCGATTTCTGACAATCCTTAAACATTTTTTTAGCCATGGGATACGTCAAATTAGTCTAGAATTTTACGCGGAATCCAAATATATAAACAGATTTAAAATCGGTTCACCCTTGCAAAGTTATAGCCTTTTAAAGTCCTGAACCTCTAAATTTTGCAATTTTGCTCTTTGCTTTATAAGCAAACCTAGCAAATAGTTTTCTTCGACTAGCCATTTCGAGATAAACCTATCTCGTTTGGTATCAATTAATATTAGAATTTTCTCAGCTACCCGAATTTCGAGGAATTTTTTAGATAGCATCACCGCCCAGGGAGCTTCCCTCATTTTATAATTTTTCGCTGCTAGCGATTTCTGGCCGTTCTTATAAATTTTTTAGACATACGACACATCAAACTAACCTAGAATTTTACGCAGAATTCGAATCCGCAAACAGATTTAAAATCCGACCACCCCTTACAAAGCAACACTTTGAAAAGTCTCAAACCTCAAAATTTTTTATTGCTATAAACAACCATTTCCCGAGAAATCTAAAACTGCGGGAATTTTAGAAACGAATTCTTTATAAGCCATAAGTGTTTAATATTTAAAACCATTTTCAAACAGTAATGTACTGTTTTTAGAATATTCAAAACCGTGGCTTTTTAAAATTTTAAACATTGTTACCAATTTCTGGTTTAACATTTTTCCTAATTACTAAGTACGTCACAAATAATTATATGCTCAATGCTACATATGTACTTTATAAAATACATTTTGCTTCCAAAACTAATTGCTTTACAATTATGTGAAGTAGAAGTGAAAGCAGTGTTTCTCTTTATTATTGACTATATGTAATTACGTATAATTGCTTGAAAATTATTAATAACACAATGCACTTTCTAGTACGTCCTCGACTACGTATTTAGGGAAATGCAAACTTCATTTAATAATATAGATCAATTAATGCTTAATTATTTCAAACTGTATATAACCCGGTCTAATTATTAAAAAGTCTATTCATTCCGTGCGCTTTTGTCTAAAGTTTGTCGAAATTTAAACAAATCGTTTCGTGCAGCGATTTTTCCTCATATTGAAAATTTAAGGCAAGTCTGCATTTTTTTATTAAAAGAGAACTGAATTTTTTTGCAACAACCAATTATTGTGTATTTTGCTATTGTTTCTGATTGTAGATTTAGAACATTAATTTTTCCAAAGTAATGCACTGTTTAACATAAATATTTTTTAAAATTTTTAAAATAGACTTTTAGCTAAGATAATAAAAAAACAATTCCCACGAATATTTTATTAAAAAAATTAAATACATTTATACATTAACAAAAGGCTGTAACAGTAAAACATTCTCCTTGGAACAACTTAAATTATTCAAACAATGGTGGGGTGCGAATGGCAGGGGTGCGCTTGGGTTGGGATGTGTCTGCGCGTACACAAGGGAAGCAGAAGTTAACATGTACCTTATAGAATGCAAACTGAAGGTTTCCGAAAACGGCCAAACGAAGTTGAGGATTCAGCGGTGAACTGAATGACGTCATCTTTTGCCAATCCTTGCTACTTGTCCAGTACCTTTAGCACCAATGCATGCACCCGCCGAACGAAGTTGAGGATTCAGCGGGGAACCAAATAAAGTCATCTTTTGCTAATCCTTGCTGCTCGTCCAGTACATTTAGCGCCATTGCATGCACCCGGTTCGCACCGTCGATGCTGCGAATTCAGTTAGTAGAAACATCGGAAACATCTTCCATGTTATCGCATCGCGTGCATATTAAAAATCCAAAAGGGTGGTAGCACACGTACACAAATTTGTTGCAAGTCGTGCGGTAAAAAATGTAGTGCTATTATAAACAAAAACTTAATAAAACACTTTAAACCTTTACTAAGGGAATTCTAAACTTGTTGTCTAAAGAATACTTACTAATAAAGCAATTTAATTCTAAATAACTTCTACGTCATATTTTAGGAAATAGCAGGCTTGCATATTTTCTTTGGAAACAATCGAAAATTGTCGAAGACACTCGAAGAGTGCATAAACGCGGTCACTAAACCAATTAGCATTAATACCGAGTATTCCGTACTTTTGTAGGTTGCTCATTTCCTAGAACCAAATTTTCCGAGTAGCGGTCGGTAGCACGTAATGATTTCTAGAACCAAAAAGTACTCGATATCGCCCACATAAGGAATTAGATTCTCGATGTCTGTCAACTTCCGATTCCCTCGTAAAAGGTAGAAAAGCTCGGTCAATCATCCATTTAACTTATTCTTCAACCCGCTCCCGTTCTGATAATTTCCAAACATTTTTCAAACGACAATGGTCTCAAAATTTTAAACCTTCGAGGGATCTATAAGTTGTGATCAATTACACGTTCGAGCTACCGGTAAACTAACATATTTTATAGTAACAGTGCGCTGTATAATACATGCATACCCTTTCTCTGCGCTACTGCTATTCTTGTAGTTGCTTGAAAGAGTCAGTTGCCCTTTTTACTGCTAGGACCGCTGCAAAGCACCATTGTATACGTTCTTTAAAAGTATAGCACATCGCGCACTTTTTTGTCTGATAATTAAATTTTGCTGATGTAGGCTTTTACACCTTCGCATATTTAAACATCCAATATAATCGATTAACCACTTTCGATTATTCTAACGGGGGCCACCATACATTCTGCCGCACCGTTCTTTTTGAATCCAACGATCCTATGGGCTTCCACACACTAACACCTAACGTATCTTTTCTACTATTTGTTAAACAAAAACTACCGGCTTTGCCATGTCCGTATGCGGACGTAGGCAGATGTTTGTGGATGTGTACGGGAATATGTACCCATATACATTAATCAGTCTAAGCTATTTTATTTAGTCCACAAAAACTACTATTTTTCTAAACCACAATTAATAATCGCCTTTATAGGTTTAACATTTCTACCATTTCCCAATGACTGGTGCTACGTACATGGAAACTTTAATTTCGTATTAAAGAGAATCCTTATTCTCCCACGCACTCTTGCGTAGTTGCATGCCCACCCATTTTGGGAATATATGCTCGTTATAGGTTGTAGGACCCTCGGTTTTACTTAACTACACTTCGTGAGACCCCTTTAATCTTTTTAATCGTGTCTTTCTCGCCTACAATACAGTAGAACTTAGCTTTTGTACCAACGAATTCTAATACTAGACCCCCATTAAAGTTGTCTTTGAATTTCCCTACAACTTTTTTGTTGACAAGCGGTATATTGTATTTATATTTGCGGAGTAGTCACTCTTTTAAGATAAATATATCTTTTTTGGTATCAACTAATATTAGATTTTTCTAGGAAGCCCAAACCTGTAAATAGATTTTAAATAGGACCACCCCTTACAGTCACGCCTTTTAAAGACTCAAACCTCTAATTTTTACCCATCTTTATTTAACTACATCTTTAAAACCCTTTTTTTGCTACCCAAGACATATGCTTTAACCAACCATTTCCCTAGAAATCTAAAACCGCTGTGTCTCGCAACACAACGTGGAGGTAACAAGTATATTTTGTCAACCGAGATAGAAACAGGAAGGATTTGGAAGGTGGGTGAAGAACTTAAAAATTATGGATTCTTAAAGCTAATATATACAATAGATTTACAAAAATTATACAACTATCTTAGATTTATACCTCTATGCCCCCCATGCGTATGTTGATGTGCTCCCAGGATGACGTTACGCTTGTCATCTTTCCTGGATAAACTAATTTTATGAATAAGCTGCGTGTACAAATCGTATTTTTTACTCCGGATACATATGCCTGCAAGTACTCGATACCATCCAAATAAAAAATTAGATGCTTGGTGACTGTTAACATCCGCTTCCCTCGCGTACGGCCAAACACGTCCCAGCCTATGCGCACCCCCTGTCCATACGCACCCTGCCCATACACACCCCTTCGCGTGCGCACCGCTGCCCGCACACACGCGTGCGCGTGCGCACCACTGTCCATGCGCACTGCCCATGCACACCCTTCTCTGTGCGACTGCTGTTTCGTGGTAACGTCACAGCCTTTTGTAAATAAAGAGCAATGTAGTACTTTTCTAAAAATTTTATTCTGACTTACATAACAAAATTTAAAAATATTTAATACCAAGCATGGTATCATTTATAAACTTAATTTTAATACAAAGTTATACACAGAAAACAGTCCTTTATTTATGTTTGTTTGGAGTGGTTTTAATTTTATCTAATTTTATTCGCAGCTTAAAATTTAAATCCACACCCAAATCCTCTATCTCCTTTTCTAGTCAATAGTTTGATACATAGAGACCGGCTAGGTTTTCGAATTGTGAAATGTACCGAAGTTTGCCTTTATATAAAAGTCTTTGATTCCAACGACAACCAGATCCATTCCTTCGTGTAATTCTTGCAGCTTGTGACAATTTTTTAATCGCAGCTTTCCCACTATATCCGGCATACGTATCTTGTTAGCTTGATCGACTTCTTCTTGTCGGCATTGGAGGAAATCCTTATTTTCCCACTCACTATTACGTAGTTGCATGTCCACCAGTTTTGGGAATATATGGTCGTTATAGGTTGTAGAGCCCCCGGTTTTAAATGATTCGAAAGGTTCTTTACTAGGCAAATATACAATGTTTAGCGGAACCCCTTTGCGTGTTGGGTACGCATTCCTTAGTTCGTCTTTGTTATCTGTCCTTTTGATAAATACGTTTTTAGAATTGCCTTTTAAAAGTATACGGATTTAGTACCATCTTTTTCCGCAAGGACGCCTACATAACTAAAGGAGTCTTTTTTACACCACAAATGCATATATCTTGTAGAACCCGGATGCATCTAAGTCAGTCCATCGACACATAAAATAATCTTTTAATTCTTCCTCATTTTCTCTAATAAGATGTTCTTTTTCTAACACATCTTTGTATTGTTAGCGTATTGTCGCAGTGTTTTCCATGTAGTCCAAATTTTCGCCTTCTTTGCATCAATTTGCTCTAATTCCAGTTGTCTTTTCCTTCCACTTACAGCGTATGGCATGCATAATGGAGTAATTTCCTTTAGCGTAAACGGATAGAGTTTACTACCAATATTTACGCGTTGTCGTACAACCTCTGGGCGAATGTTAGGCGTATTTATCAATCCCAATTCCGAAATGACTATTTCTTTTGGAATTGTAGAATATGGTGTTGCAGATTGTATAAAATATGTACTACCTGCTTTAATGTAGCACTTGTGTAAGATTTTTATTTTATCTTGGCTGTCTTTCTCCCCTACTATCTCCAAATAATTTACAGGTAACTTTGTAAGGGTGATCGGCTTTTAAATCTGTTTGCGGATTAAGATTCTGTGTAAAATTCTAGGTTAGTTTGATGTGTCGTGTGTCTAAAAAATTTGTAAGAACGCTAGCAGCGAGGGTAGCTCCCTGGGGGGTGATGCTATCTAAAAAATTCCTAGAAATTCGGGTAGCTGAGAAAATTCTAATATTAATTGATACCAAACAAGATATATTTATATCGAAAGATTCAATGGCTAGTCAAAGAAAACTATTTGTTAGGTTTGCTTATAGAGCAAAGAGCAAAATTTAGAGGTTCAGGACTTTAAAAGTGTAACTTTGCAGTGGGTGATCCGATTTTAAATCTGTTTGCAGATTCGGATTCTGCATAAAATTCTAGACTAATTTGATGTATTGCATGTCTAAAAAATTTAGAAGGGCAAAAACATCTTAAAATGAGGGTAGTTCCTTGGGGGATGATGCTATCTAAAAAATTCCTAGAGATTCGGGTAGCTGAGAAAAATTTAATATTAATTGATACCAAACAAGATAGGTTTATCTCGTGGGTGGAAATGACTAGTCGGAGAAAACTGAGATTCATCTCCACATTTCCTCCTAGGAGATTCATCTCCACATTTCCTCCTAAGAGATTCATCTCCACATTTCTTCCTAGGAGATTCATCTTCACATTTCCTCCTTGGAGATGCATCTCCACATTTCCTTCTTATGGGATTTTACATGTAAATTGGCCCAAATGTAGGAGCAAATCAGGATGCTAAGATGAAAATGCAAGATATATTTATCTCGAAAGATGCTATCTCGAAAGATGCTATCTCGAAAGATGAAAAATGGTTAGTCGAAGAAAACTATTTTGTCCAGATGTGGGAGCAACTGAGGATGTTAAGATTCATCTCCCTCATTTGCTCTTTATGGGAATTTACATATAAATTTGGTCCAGATGAGGGAGCAAATGAGGATTCTGGAGCAAATGAGAGCCCAGAACCGGTACAAATACTCTACTGAGGTTGGATACCGTTTTTCAGAGTGGTTATAAAATCCCAATTTATTAACGGAAATTCAGGTCAATTTAATTGGATGGTGTGGTTACAACTCAGCTGTTCAGTTTTGCGGATTTCTTCGGTAACCCGCCCCTCTCACCGTTGACTTAGTCGTGAGTACACGCCTTTGTAGTTTACCGCGATCCGGTCGAATCTTGTACGTTAAGGGTTTGTTACGTTTTGTGCGTGTTTTGTACCCTTTCCGGATGATTACCCTATAATGCAGCAGGGAAGGTTGCAAACACCACCTGGAAAGCAAATGGTCTCAATACAACATGACGACTTCCATGAAGTATGTTCGTGTATGAAACCGTTTCCTGGTAGTATTCAAACAAGGTCTGTTCAAATGTTTTAGTATATCTGAAACCTGAATTGCAGCATTATGTAGTTAAGTGTATGACAGGTGGCCTGTCTCCAGTATAAAACCATAGAGATTTACTGTTTCGAATAATACTACCCGGAAAATATAGGCAGGTCGACAATTTTCAATTGTTTGCAATCTGTTCCCGTGAACACCTGTGTGATATTGCAACGCGATAAAAGTATTTCATGCTAACTCGTTAAACGTATCTTATTTAGGAAACGTAAGTGTTTTAAACTTGTTTCAGAGAATTCATAATGCGAGAACTTTTAACCCTTGTTGACCAAAGCAAATCAACATAGAATATATCCAAATATTTCACATTGTAACTACAAACTTAACGAGATTTTAAAGAACGCTTGAATATATAATCATTTCAATTTGAAAGATAGTGGAACATGTTTATGAAAATTCGTACAAACTTGAATACAATAAGAAATGCGAGATTGATTAGAAAATGTACGTGCAGATACTGTACGTATCAAATGACGGTCCATTAATTCCAATATATTTGATACAAGAGGTAGGAGTTACTTATCTTACCAATAAGTTTAATTTCTTAGCTTTGTGTTTTAACGAGTAGCTGTTTCTTTAAAAATCAAGGTTCGTACCGATTTAAATGTCAATACCGTGCAAACTCAATTACCACTAGTTCGGTAGAAAAAGGCCCTGTAAGGAGGTCAAGGTTATCGACATCTCTGAACATATTAAAATGTGCAATAAGGATACTATATACACGATACATATCAAAAGTAAGTGCCTTAAAGTGATTTAGAAAACAATGAAACATTACTTTCTATACAAAAAAGGATATGGTTGTGCCATCTTTATATATAGAACTTCGAGAAAAAGTACTAATTTTAAGTAACACTCGATTGAAAATAATTTCATATAATATTGGTTTTAAGTTCAAAACAGTTTTTTTGGAAAAATTTAGCGTTGTTAATAGTAGAATTAAATTTGTTGGGGCAAATGAGAAGAGCACTGGTTCTGATAGTAAACGTTATTCATGGATAAAACATGATTGCTTTCAAAAAAAACTTAAGGAAATCATAACAGTATAATGAAGTACAAAGTATAAGAAAACAAGATTATAATAGGAAACGAAATATTGTTGTGCATGCAGGTTCAGAAGCAGGATTTGTTTCAGGTGCCTCTTTACCACTTGCTCTCAAATTCCAAAATCATGCGTATCATAGCGAAGTCAATGGGACCATGCTTTTACAGTAGGTATAGAAGAACATTGTTACGTTTATTTTTAACATAATTAATAATAAACACGCCCTCGAATAAATTTATCAACTTAAATCTAGTTGCTTTGAAACGACAAGTATATGCTACAGTTAAATAGTTATATCCTGTTTTTAGGTACCCGTTATCTTGGTATACTTTACGACCGCCGTATAATGGTTTTCTCTATTGTTTCAATGTAACGACTTGTTGAAATAAGGTCGCGCACTATCCGATAAGACCCGGGTTTTCCAGTTTCAATCGCGCTTTGGTAAGCGAGGGTTTGTAGTTCGAATTCATGTTATTTGAAGCATTGTTGAATTTGCTTCTACAGCTTGTACGTCGAAATATTTGCTACAGTATTCGTCACCGTATTTCAAAAGCAATGCACGTTTGTTTTTTCTGTTCGACAACTAGGAGGTGTCTTGCGTGTATTCGTGAGTCTCCCCGCGCGTACCCATTCTAATAAGATTCTCTTTTTAGCATTTTTTAGCTGGAGGCCAAATGAGTTCTTTCTTTATGTAGACCAACTGCTTTTGTCTGTAGACCAACTGCTTTTGTCCGTAGACCGCTGCTTTAGTTATGCTAGCAGGGTAAGTGGATCCTGACGACCATGGGGTTTCTGTGTTGACAGACCCCCGACGATTTGAAAGCCAAATATTCGGACACCTACAGGTATGCAACTCGTTTTCTTTTGTGTGTGTCAATGGCATATTCCTTATCAACGTTTGGTGTAGAAACGTGACACTGTAGGACTATCGTTTGTTGCTGCGACTTGATATTATCGCTCTACAGGTGCGATGTACTATTTTTAAACACGCTTGTCAAAAGAACGCATACGTTTATTCTCTTTACTGACTAGTTATTTTACAAAAAGTATTAGGTGAAATTTTAAAAACGTTCGACACAAGCTTTCACATATTGATTTACTACTGACTAATCTTATTTTGTGTAAATACGAGATGCACACTTCGTATCTAGATCCCTAATTTGTCCGTATAATACAATTGTTTGCTGTAAAATAGTAACTCTTAATTTATTTTCTTTTTGCTTGTTTGTACAGAATTCTTTATTTATTTTTGTGTTAATAGATAATCGTGGGCGATGTGTTTTTTTGTTTATTTTTGGTATTTAGGTGAATCCCCCCACTCTCCGCGTCTGGCAGTTAGCCTGATATCTACTTTTCTTTCGGCTACGTCTAGGTACGTAGCAACATTTTGTGAATAGTTTAGAGGAAGTTTCGCTAGTTGTGTTGGAGAATTCACCATATTATTCAATGTTGATTGAGAAAATGCCATCATCTTCGAATAAAGCCGATATAATACATTGGTTGATTACAAATTCCACTCAACCTAATTCACGCATATATAAAGCAGAATTGTTAGCTTTAGTAAAAGCGTCACATAGTAGATGAGTTGCGGAACAGTCATAGACACGCAGTTTTACTTTTACGTCCGTATCATTGCCAATTCAACTCAAAAAGAAATGGATAAGGTTTGCAATAGACATATTGGTAGGGATAATTTTAATGGCAACAAAGTTGTATGCCATGTGAGATGAAGCACTACGTAAGTGCACAGAAGTTTGAAAAAATGCATCAGATACTGAAAAACTAATGACCGATTAGTATGAACATAAAAGAGCATTGGACATAACCGCTAATGACTAATGAGTTAGTTATTCAAGTGGATGATGGCACTGAAAAATCTGCGCCAAAAAGTGTTGATTACAGAAAAACGTAATTCTAGCACTGCACATTAATCCATATATTAAGACCATCTCCAAAATATTTTACTTTAGTACAAACAAATTTGTTATGAATACAATTTAATGTCATTTTATAAGGTGTCTTCTTTGTAAGGCACGTCTAGGATAAACTGAAGCGTGACTGCAATGTACATTTCACATGTCCACTTAACAGTTATATTTACAAAACGAAAACTCTTAATTGCTGAATGTTCAATGTACATTGGTGTTCACTATCAATACTGATTTAATTAAATCAATTTCGGTCTATGCCTAAAAAAGAATACAATAAATAGTATTTAAAATAACTATGTACTATACAAAGCTTACAAACGTTAACCCCACTTTCAGTAATTGTTGCATTTATAATTTATTTATTTTAGAACAAATCAATCAAGTGTTTTATTTTGATGCTTATAAATATACTACTACCTCTTCTATGTTAAAACTACCTAGGAGTTAATGTCTTTGATACTAGTTTTAATTAAAATCAATTCTGGGGGTCAATTTTTGAGTTTTTGCAACTGCTGACGTTTATAGCAACTTTACGAAACCATATGATTTCCTATTTTTGAGCGTGCGCATCTTTAAGTATTCGCAACATCATGTGCGCTTATTTGCGAGCGGCTTCTTAGTGGCGTAATTGTCAAGTTTATTCGTATGTCGGAGGTTAGGTTTTGCAAAATTTACTTTGATCGGCAAAAGTAACGTTGTATTTTTAATTATTGTTTATTGACAGAAATTAGTGTACAATATTAAAAGTGGATGAGTTGATGAACGTTCTTGCTGTAAGTAACTTGGAACATGCCGAAGAAACTGTCGGTCTACGCATAAGCCAAAAGATCTTTTCATAGAATTAAATGTAAAACAATTTTTAAATATTTTTAGGTTATTGAAGGAGCTATGCCAATATTTAATTGAATATTTAAAGCCCTATATGCGTCCTCAGCTGCGATCAACTGATTTAGATTTGGAGTCAAGAGTAAAGCTGAAAATGTTTAATGCAAAGTTCTTTTAACTTTAATTATTAGATTTTTAGAAGTGGAAGTTATCAGCTAGATGTAGGATCGAATAAATTTATTGGTTTATCTCAATTCAGTGTCAGCAAGTGTGCGAAGGAAGTTGTAACCGTATTGGAACAACCTGCTGTATTTGACAAATGGGTGAAATTTCCAGAAGATTTTAAAGAACTTGACAAAGTGCGACAGAGGTGAGTTGTCAAAATAAGTAATGCTGTTAACGCGTGCGTATATTCAGTTAAAGTATAAGTTCTAAACTATCAAATATTTTTTAGATTTTATGATCATCATGGCTTTCCAGATTTAATTGGCTGCATAGACTGCACTCACGTTGCTATTGTACCAAAAGGTTCAGATGATCTAGAACATCCTGAGCGCCTATATGAAAACCGGAAAAACTATCATTCTATTAATGTACAATTGGTAACAATAATAATATATTTTAGCCTTTCATTTAAACTGCAATAAATATGTTTTAGATCTGTGATTCTAACTTAAAGATAATTAACGTTAATGCTAAATATTCTGGCATACCAACGATGCGTTTATTTGGGGCCGCTCAATTGTGCAGAATATACTAAGAAATATACATGCACGCGGTAGTACAGATTATTTTTTGTTAGGTAAGTATTTATAATCATAAGATGTTCATAAAATTGTATTCATTATTTGTATATTTTAAATAGGAGATTCTGGTTATCCACTTCGTGCATGGTTAACACCGTTTAACGAAGTAGAAGAAGATAGTCCAGAGAGCTATTACAACACAGTGCACAAGAACACACGGGTTAAAATTGAATGCTGTAATGGTGTATTGAAAGTAAAGTTTCGTTGTTTACCGAGTGCTCCATTATGCGCTTGAAATAGCATGTAAAATTATAATTGCCTGCGTAGTATTACATAATATATGTCTGGAATACAGAGATCTTCAACCGGACGTTAATGCAGATGCAGACGAAAATACCGATGAAGATGACAATCCATTTAGCGAGGAAGACGATTTAACAAGAAAAATAAATCCTGAATTGGCTAATGGAAAAAGAGCTAGGATGAAACTTGTCCCTTCTCTAAATGCAGGACGGAGAAATTAATGAATTACAAATTTTTTCTATTACAATTTCTATGTATAAATAGAAATCAATAAATACATTTGTATTGTATTGTTTGTTTAATTTAAATACCTAGCTAATATGTTTCACTAGACTGTAATATCTTAATTAATGCTAAAGTTATTCTGAAAATGAAACCTAGAATACATCAAATATTTACATATTATACAAACAGTAATTCCTTACAAACTAGCGTTTTGTGCAAGTTTCTTTAAACTTTCAGCGATTGACTCAGGGGCATTCACTTTTCTAGCTTTTAGTGATTCGATGTTCTTTAAGCAAAAAATCTTTTCTTTATTGTATTCCCTATTTATGTCTAATCTCCCATTCAAGTTGTTCTTAAATGCAGTAGCTGCGTTGGGAATGTTTTTTGGCCAATATGTCTCTTATGTAAATCCTGTTTCGGTTGATCCAATTTAATCATTTTAGGTAACTCCACTTCTGCCAGAGTTTGTGTGGATGAACATGACGGTCTCACTAATGGTGTATATATTGGGGACTTATTTTTGTTAACAATTGTAGTTAAACCCATAATTGCTCTTTCCGTTAACATTTGGTCGTGATTTTCTTTTCAGCATCACTTTCCACTTCAAAAATAATTGTGTCGTCATTAAATTGAAAGTTAACGCTCGATTCTTTAGCATCGTGTCCCTCTACAGACACTTTTATAATTATTTCCAATACGTCATCTTCTAACGAAGTTAACGTATTATTAATAAATGGTGCACTTCCAGTTTGTCTATAATTAATATTATTTTTGGTTTGTTTATTTTTAGTCCTGCTGCGAATATCATGCCATGCATATAATAAAACATATTGAAAGGAATGTATAGATTAAGATAAGCAAACTCACTTTCCACCAATCTTTCCAATTCTTAATATCTTCGGGAATACTATTTAAAATGTTTGTAATACTTATCATCATTAGTGGCATCTTTCTTTGAATAAGTGGCTGTTTGCTTCCCACTAATCAATCGTGGCTTTTTCTTACAAACTCTACTAATAACTCTTTTTGCTTGCTTCACGCATTCATTCCACGTTTTTTCAATGCTGCCATTTTAACAGAAACATGGTTTAATATTTTGAGTAATAAATAATACAACAAATTTCTAAATCACATCGAGAAGTGACATTATGTAATGCTTATTTTACTTCTAGTTCACAAGCGGTAGTTTAAACGTACATCTTTCGGCAATGTTGTCAAATCGATAATGCGTGTTCTTGCGAATCGTATTTTTGTACTTGCGTAGGTTCTTCAAAAATTGACTTTAAAAAACGTCATCATCATTAGGTCTTCAGTCCTGGAACTGGTTAGACGCTTACCATCATTGTTTACTATTCTGAACTAGCCTACAGATTTCCCTGAAATTTGCACAGTCTGCATCTATCACTATCTGATCTAGGTCTACAACAACCTTTTTTTTCCTATCTCTGCTTGTAATATATCCCATACTATCCCCCAAAAATGCCTTAGAACGTATTCCGCCCTTCCATTTCTCTTTTTCCCCAGATATCCTTGTTCCCCTACTATTTCTATGACCTATTTGTTATTATTTTTGTCTGTCCATGCTATCGTCCTCATACATCTGAAGCACAGCATTTCAAAAGGCTGCTACTGTTTTTCTGTCTGCGTTTCAGACTGCCCGTATTTCATAGGCATACTGCGCTGTGCTCCACACATATGCTTTCAACAATTTTCTTCTTGTTCTGTTTGTAGTCTTTTCACATAGGCGCTGTTCTTTCTTGTTAGATGCAGTTCGGTCACCTTCTATTGTTTTACAGTTATATACCTTATTTCTCCGACCTTCAGTGGTTGTGAAGGGAGGCGTCGCCGTGGATCAATGTAGTAAGCGTAAGACTACGGATCCCAAGGTCCCGGGTTCAAATCCCGACACGGCCGACTGCTTGAAAAATGGCAGGTGAGCATTTTTCACAAATATTATGCCCTCGTTCGGATGAGAGGTTAAATGGGGGTCCCGTGTGTGAGTGTTGTCACGCACGTTAAAGATCCCTACCTTGTCTGGAACAGCAAGAGTTCGGCAAAATTCTAAATTTTCAGGCAACAAAAAAATCGCCTCCTGACCAATGTAGTACCTTCGGGTGGAGCATTGGAAATGTAAATGAACGGTTGTGAAGGGAGGCGTCGCCGTGGATCAATGTAGTAAGCGTAAGACTACGGATCCCAAGGTCCTGGGTTCAAATCCCGACACGGCCGACTGCTTGAAAAATGGCAGGTGAGCATTTTTCACAAAAATTACGCCCTCGTTCGGATGAGAGGTTAAATGGAGGTCCCGTGTGTGAGTGTTGTCACGCACGTTAAAGATCCCTACCTTGCCTGGAACGGCAAGGGTTCGGCAAAATTCTAAATTTCCAGGCAACAAAAAACTCGCCTCCTGGCCAATGTAATACCTTCGGGTGGAGCATTGGGAATGTAAATGAACGGTTGTGAAGGGAGGTAAGCAGCCTGTGGCTGCCGAGTTCCCCAAACACTTAACCATTTACCGATTTAATATATTTTCCAATATATCTTTTTGCACACTCAACATTAGTTGCAGATATTTCGCAAACAACAACTAGTTGTTTATACTAATCATCAGATTTATCTGCGCTTATTTTTTCGTCATTAGGTTTTCCGTCTCAAAACTGGTTGGACACGTACCTGCACTTATTTATATTCTGAGCTAGCCTACATAGTTCCCTGAAATTCTCACACAGCATGCGTATACAGCTCGTTCCCCTTCTATTGTTTTCTAATTTTATGCCCTATTTCACCGAGATTCAGTGAAGGGGATTAAGCAACCTGTGACTACCAAGATCCCTCAACACTTAACATTTGCCGAAATAATGGTTTTCCAGTAAATCCTTTCACACACTTAACATTATTCGAGAATATTGCCCAACCAATTCTTGTAGTTACTTATAATAATCATCATGTTTAAGCACTGTTATTTTTTCGTCATTAGATTATCCATCTTGGGATTAGTTGGATGCGTACCTCCATTGATTTCTATTTTGGGCTAGCCTACACATCTCCCTGAAACTTCTACAGCCTACATCTTTTACTATCTGTGTGCAGTAGTCTAACCTAGGTCTGCTTCTTCTTCCCTTTTTTCCTATCTCTGCTTCTAATATATTCCGCACTATTTATTCATACCGTAGTATATGGCCTATCATTCTATCTCTCCTATTTTTTACCGTTTTCCACATATTTCTTTCTTCCCCTACCATTTTTAGTACCTCTTCGTTCTTAACTTTGTTTGTCCATGATATCTTCATCATACGAATGTAACACCACATTTCAAAGGCTTCTTCCTTTTTCTTGCCCGCTTCTCCTACTGTCCAGGCTTTACAGCCGTACAGTGCTGTGCTCCACACATATGTTTTAAGCAATCTTTTTCTTGTTTCTATGTTTGTGGTGTTTGAGCACAGTAGTTGCTTTTACTTGTTAAATGTAGCACGACCTTGTGCTAATGTTTGTTTTATATCTTTTGCGCATTTCTGATCTTGCGTTATTTGACTTCCTAGGTAGCAGAAATCCTTAAGCTCTTGTAAGTTCGAGTTACATACTTGTATTCTTGTTTTTGATTTATTTTCCCTACTTTTGCATACTAGAACTTTAGTTTTGGTTTTGTTAATTTTCATACCGTATCTCTCTGTTAGAACCGTTTCCATTTCATTAAGAGCAGCTTTTCCTTGCTAGACGCTAATACCGCTATGTAATCTGCAAATCTAAGCATATCAATTTTTTGTCCCTGCATAGTAATTCCATATGTTTTCCTGCATTTGACAGTATTCATTGCCTCTTCTATGTACAAGTTAAAAATCAATGAGGATAGGACACATCCCTGTCTCACCCCTTTTCTAATGTTTATTTCTCTACGTTTGTGCTCTAATTCTATTACTGCTGTTTGTTTTTTGTATAAGCTATTTACTATTCGTCTATCCCTATATCTCATTTCAATCTTTTTGAGTATTTCAAACATTTTTCTTCAATTTACATTGTCGAATGCTTTTTCCAGGTCTACAAACCCTATATACACGTCTTCCCCTTCTTCTATTGTTTTCTCCATTATCACTCTCAGAGCTAAAATAGCCTCCCGTGTTCACCTGTTTCGCCTAAACCCAAATTGGTCTTCTCCTAATATTTCTTCAGTTCATGATGTTAAGTTTGAAATCTTTGTGTATCTCGCCTGTCTCATACGTATAGCTTACAAGTTGGAAAAAACGTTCTGTTACTGCTTGTCCAGCGGCTTTTAGAGTTTCTGCTTGCACCTTATCTGTACCCGGCGCCTTACCATTTTTCAGACTCTTTAGTGCTAATTCAAACTCATCTCTAAAAATAGGATATCCCAGGTCATCATTTTCAATGTCTGATTCCTGTTCTAATGCAGTTAGTTCTTCTCCTGCATATAAATTCCCTATATATTCTTGCCATCTATCCACTTTCTCTACCTCGTTGTATAATGATGTCTGCTCCCGTGCCCATTATATTTTTGCTATACGGTTTTATATCCCTAAAATTCATTCTAATTAATTTGTATGCTTCGTCTGTCTTTCCTATTTCCATTTTCGTTTGTACCTCTTTGCACTTTTCATCAATCCATTGTTCTTTGGCTTTCCTGCATTTTCGAAAAATTTCCCATTTTATGGTTTTGTATCTCTGTTTTCCTGTTTCGTCTGATTTATTTTTGTATTTTCGTCTTTCTTATATTAAATTCAGGATATCCTTTGTTATCCATGGTTTCTTATTTTCTTTTTGTGTATACCCCAGAATATCTCTGGCCGCCATGTTTAGGCTGGATTTAAGGTTATTCCATTCTATTTTTACTTCCTTAGTATCAGATATTATCCCGATATCTTTGAGCAATTCATTTGACTTTTTTTCGAATCTTTCTTGAATATCTTTATCTTTTAGTTTCACTAAGTCCAAGTGCCTTTTTTCCGTTGCTTTTTTTCACATTCTTAAATTTAAGTGCGGCCTTCATAATTACGATGTTGTGGTCAGTATCTATATGTGCTTCTGGGTAGCTTCTACAGTCTTTTACTTTATTCCTAAACCGTTGTCTAACAAGTTTAATTTCGCCTTTTATCTTGAACCACAAAATTCCTATAAAAGTCATTGTTTGTCTAAAATAGATTATGAAAGCTTCTGATATTGTTAAAGAAGAACCAAACAGTCAGTATCATCAGACTACTACCGCAGTAAGTAAATCCACTATCCACAACAACAGCAGCGTTGACATTAGGCATGAAACTGGGGAAACTATCCGAAAAGGAACAACAGTTCCAAAAGAAGAATTTGAGAGAAATTTGAAGATTTTAAGAGAAGAATGTAATCTATTTGATATTATCCTATATCTCCTGGCATCTTTCACGTATATCGTCTTCTAGCATGATGTTGAAATAATGTGTTTGTGATGATTAAATTGTTTTTGTCGCAAAATTCTACCAGCCTATTTCCCCTGTCGTTTCTCGTGCCTAAACCAAATAAACCTACTACCGCTCCTTCCCTACCCTCACCTACCACGGCATTAAAATCCCCCGTAATTATTAAATTTTCATGTCCTTTTACGTCTCTTAATATGTGTTCGATATCTTTGTAGATGGCTTCTTCCTCTTCGTCACTGTAGCTAGAGGTGGGCATGTATACTTGTATTATTACCGTGTTTACCGGTTTAGATTCTAATCTAACCATGAGTACTCTTTCGTTGTTTTGTAAGTAATTTTCTACACAGTATCCTATCTTTTTCCGCATAATTATCCCCACACCCAAATTTCCTTCCTCTGTTCCTGTATGAATTACCCTGAAGTCTCCACTCCAAAAATCCTCCGACTCTGGCCACCGAACTCCGCTGATCCCTACTATGTCTAGTGATAACCTATTCATTTCGATTTTTAGGTTCTCTAGCTTACCTACTTCCTTCATGCTTCTAACATTCCACGCTCCGACTCGCAGAATGTTCCCGACTCTTATTTTGAACTTTCCGATCGCATCCTCCGAAGTAGTCCCCTCTGGATATCCGAATGGGGGACCTTTTAACTCCGGAATTTTTTACCCCAGAGAATGTCATCATGTTTGTTACAATTTAAGTACGCTGTGTACTTGGGAGATAATGTGGCGGTTTCCCGTTGCCTTCCACATCGCGGTAGTATGTCTTAGACTGCCATACCGACCCCTATGGTCTCTGCCAATCTAAGTACCGAAAGAGCCGCGGCCCTCTTTCGGGGACCTGTCTTAGTCTGGTTCCTCACTAACGACCCTACTACTTTGGTTGGACCTGTAGTTTGGCTATTTAGCTCATTACAACACGCAAGCCATTTCACCTGTTCTAGTAATTTAGAACTTCGGCAAGCTGCAGGTCCATTCGAAATGGTTAAAAAACGTATACGTTTTATTTCATGCATAACTATACGTATACGCAAATAACCGAATATTCTCAAAAATTGACACCCTGGTCTATGTTTGAAATAGGAATTCAATAAAAAATGTTTAAGAAATACCTAACTGCCTGATATTAGTACTGTATCCGCATAATTTGATGTTCCTGCTAATTAGGCGTATAATGAGAGAATTATTCTACAAAGTGCTTGTAAAACTTTCCATACGCCAAATTTTTTTACCGACATGGATAATCGCTTCTTGCTTCGTTTGCATTGTTCAGGTCAATCCTGATAGAATAAAAATGAGGCCAGATTTAGATTTCAAAGGTTTTAACAACCGTTTCGCTTATAACTTATAGAGCGAAAGCTGATGATATGTATATTTTAAATAAAAATGTATTAAGCAACAACTAGCTATACAAAAATATAAAAAGCTGCGATTATTAAATTTTAGAAAGCATACACTCTAAGAAAATAGCTGCTTATTGGCAATGCTACTTTTTTAAGTAAATTGAATACATATAGTATTCTGGATGGTCAATTGACTCGGCAAGTGCACACACATTTGTTCATACGAATTAAATTGAACACGTCTCTATCTTTTTTTATGGTCACGACTATACATAGTATATTTAATGCTTATCTAATAATTATAGTAGACAAGAACAACTTGTTAAGGAAAACTTTTATGACACGGTAATTGAAAGCAATATTAGCAATCAAACAGCGTGAATTACCCCTAATCCAATATTGTTTGGCTCTATTAGTCCACTTTATTGATATAGCTCATCGCACATCTTTTAGATATTAGTTCTAAAACAAATACTACGTTTCTGCTTCTCTAATATTGATTTTCAACAATTCTTTGTAAATTTCTGCTGCAAATTCTCTTCGAGGCGTTTAAACAAACCTATAAAATAAACGGCTTATTATATGAAGTTTAGAAAAATAAAATGGACAGGCATTATGCTGTTCGGCTGAAGTTATAAAGTAATCTTGCTGTTCTCAGCACGACACTACAAAAAGTCTAGCTATAAATGCTCCCGGTATTGGCAGTACTTTGGTAACTGCAGAAATATAATTTTCTCGCTAAAAGTTCTTTTGCACGCAATGTTCCCCTAAATCCATTACAGTTGTTTAATGAAAATATATTAAGTTGAAGTAGACTTTAACAATTATATTGGAGTTGCATGCACTTTCAATTGATATTACAGTAAATCGATCATTTCCAAAAAGCGACCATTTAATTGCCCCTGACATACGAAACGAAACAGAATATCAACACTACTTTATTGAAATAAATTCCACCTCATGAGTTATATATTTGTCATACTTCTCAGGAAAGTTATAAACTTTTGTTTTAATGTATCTGACGGATTATCCATTGACAAAGATATACGATGGTAGTTTAACAGAAACGCGTTTGATCCACGTAGCCATGATTTCATTTCTATGATAACGGAATCTATTTGTGCATATTGTATGTGTAAGAAGTAGTACTGATGCATCTATGGAAAATATTTGCAGCTTACTTTTTTTTCTAAGTGTTGTGACCGAATTAGAAATGGCATCTACGATAGAAAATCCGTCCAAATGTAATCTGGGAGCGGTAATTTAGTTTTGGCCGCTGGAAGGTGTCAACCAATGGAAACTTATAAGAGAACGAATACTGTGTATGACGACTAGTTTTTCTTATACGGCAGTGGTTGAATGGTGCAATAAATTTCGACAGGTGGGGGAATCTACTAAAGATTTGACCCCTTCTGTACCTGCACATATTGCAACATAAAATTAAAATTCGGGACTGCTGGAAACTGCATCTTGTGCAAATAGACGCGTAAAAGTTAAAGAGTTTTCACAAATGTTGAACATTGACATCGTACCTGTTCTTTTAATCACTCATAGTTTTGGCTGTAGCAAAGTTAATGCCCAGTGGATCCCGCGATTGCTTACTGATGAACAGATGAATATGCAATCCACCTTTTAATACAACATATGATGCGCTATCAATAAGGAAGTATTTTTCTACACCGAAATGTTGCTGATAATGAGTATTGGTATTATCACTACGAACCTGAATCCAAAGGTCAGAGTATGCAGTGGAAGCGTCAATAATCTGTTAAGGCGCAGAAATGTCGATCCCAATCTTCAAGAGGAAAAGTAATGTTGACCGTATTTTTTGAATACCAGGGTGTGCTGTTGTAGGATTTTAAAGAATCTGGTGTCAACATTAATGCCGAGTGTTATGCAGTCACCTTAAAATGCCTACTCACCAGGATCAAGAATAAACGTCCCTGAATACCCACAGATGGTGTCATTCTTCTATATGTTTCATTAAAACAATCAGTAAAGGGACGACGATCTAGTTCGAATGATGAGACTGAGACTGCTGTTATAGAATGGTTTCGCAAAGAACCGTAAAAATTTTACCAGCAAGGAATCTATAGACTAGTTCACCACTGGGACTTATGCCCTATTACTAATGAAGACTTCTTTTAAATCAGTTTAATAAGCACTACTTTACAGCCTCTAAACGTGTTTCCATCGGACTATTCTTTTATCTCGTTTTAAAAACGGTTTTCGGCACATTACATACAATACATTACAATAGACACGTTAAATTGTCGGTCAGCAGGGAACAAATATTAATCTAAGTAAATTACACAACAATAAACGTACTTTCCCCGGGCTAGATTTATAAACTTAATAGGAAGACTATAACGAAGAATCCCGAACTGAACATAAAATAGAGTAGAAAAGAACACGGTAGTTAGACGTTCGACGAAGAATAAGAAAAATTATTTGACAACCGGTAATAAACTAACATTAAAATGTTGATACGCGTGAGAATGGAAAGGCGGATGAGACCGCGGAGAAATCGGGGTTGATATGATGTTGGTTTTTTATTAGAAGTCCGATATAACGTTAATTTAAAAGTTAGATTGAAAGTGTAGAGCTCGAAAAAAATATGATCGTATTCCCTCATGGAAGTAAGTGGCGATTGACATGTTAAAGTGATATACGCCGGCAGATACGGGACAGTTGCACAAACGCGGCGTATATAATGTCAAGATGAGCATTTAGAAAAAGAGATTGGTGTTAGCATAACTGACTATTTAATTAAATTGGAATTGTCTAGTGCGTCAGGGCAAAGGAATCTTCTGCTTTCGGATAATATGAGACCTCATGGCATGAAAACGTAAACGCCCCCAGACAACCAGTAAGTTTTGAAGATTGGAATTATACTGTTAGCAGAGCGAACTATTATGTTATAAATCCTTAATTGGCCACGGAATTGTGTACATTGAGTAAAGAATAAAAGCTTTAGTAGTGATATTTAGTATTAGCTGATGTATAAAACAAAATGTAGTATTTTGGAATGGACAACAAAAAGATATAAAGAAAAACGGGGATTTAACTGCTGGTTATATCTATTACAAACGACATTTCCAGTTATTGGGATTTATAAGTGTTTTGTAATTAAATATTGAAAACAGGGAAAGGTTTGTATAATAAATAGCTCTGTTGATGAATTAGGTTTAAGGTCTGTTTAGAATTTTTTTTCTCTAGCAATGTCTGAACAGAATTGAGTTCAAGTAATTGTTTTTTTAGGTAAGTAAATTTGTATCTTAATTAAAATTAGTTTATTTTAATAGAATTTAAGTTTAGATTAAATTTTATTTGAATTTATTTAAAAACTAGGAAAAACAATATTTGGCAAGTATATCCAGCTTCCTCAAAGATAAAATCTTATTTGAAAAAGCGTTTTATTTTGAGGAATTTTTTTTACTATGACAAAATTAATAAGTGTATTTAAGGTGTTTTCGAGAGAGATAGGATATGCGCTTATAAAGATTAGGATACCGTAGCAAGGGAGATCTATGTTAAATAATCGTTTTGTGTATAGAAATAGTATTAAAGGAACTTCTGTGACAGTCGGTTTGGTACTTATCAATTACGACGGAAAAAAGCCTTTCAGGATAAGTGATAGCTTTTTAATATTTTAATCTTTTTGTTTATTAATGTTTTATCCTTATTATCTTTATTTCAAAGTTTTCTGTTTTTTACAATTTTTCTATAGGAATTCACTCCCGTGTTACTGCAGTTAGACGACGCATTCCACCCCTTAGGAACAAATCAAAATGTTTTCACTTAACACAATTTTATTCGTAACATTTGATTAGATAGCAATTAAGTTTATCAGCTGTACTTAAAAAATTAATATTGGTTTTGTACCTCGATTAAGTCTTCCACATGATACTTATCATAAATCCTTTGTTAACAATTTGCACCCTAATATAAAATGTTTACTTAGTTTTCATACAACTTAACACCCTGCGTCCATCCACTTCTACCTCATAATACCCGCTTTTCAAGTTTTGCATTTTCGCTTCCAAGGTTACAGCAATATCAACACTTGTCACCGGCAGAAAAACAAAATACCGAAATTTGTGAGAACTATATGTAAATTGTCCGATGCGGCACAGTTATAGCTGCCACTAAATCATGAACATACTACAGCTATCTGTATATATACACAGTAAGAAATATTCTCCTGTGGTCCCAATATCCAGGCGGCTCCTTGGCGTAGTGGTATGTGTGTGACTACTACGCCCAAGGTCCCGGGTTTGAATCCCGACACGGTCCGCTTAGAAAAAGATAGACGAGTATTTTTCACAAAAATACACCCTCGTTCGGATGAGAGGTAAAATGGAGGTCCCGTGTGTGAGTGTTATCACGCACGTTAAAGATCCCTACCTTGCTTGGAACAGCAAGGGTTCGGCAAAATTCCAAATTTTCTAGGTAAAAAAACTCGTTTCCTGGCCAAAGTAGTACCTTCGGGTGGAACATTGGAAAATCACATGTAAAGTCTCAACATCCTCCACTCTCATTATCACTTTCGGAAGTTGTGTGCTATTATAAAAACGCATGGTTGAATTACTTTTACTCTATTGGTTGGGATCAATTTTTACTAGAAAACAACCCTTAAAACGGAATTTTTGTTATTTGTTATTCTACGATCAAATTTATCGTCAAGCGAATTAGGATCATAACCTTCCTTTACCCTCTCTGTATTTTCTTGGTGTTTAACTACCGCAAAAAAAACTTCTTTTGTCATTGCTATTCGATTTTCCTCAATTTTAAATAAATACTTTTTCTCCTCTATTTTCGTAAAACTTTTTGTGCCATTTTTTAATTTGGTGAGACATACGTTTAGAGACCATTGCGACAAATCTCTCCTTCTGTATATTTTCCGCAAAAAACAATTTCTCTAACCATTTAAAATTATTATAATTAAATATAAGGTTTAGAATTTCTGTTTCTATATATGTACTGTAAAACATTACAAGCGCGAAAGAAATATGTAGGGGTATTAATGAACTGTATCTGAAACAGGTCCATTCCCATTCCCCGCCTTTTGAACCATTAATTGTCAATCTGAACTTATAATTATCGGTTATTAACAGAATTATTTTTCTAGGCGTACGTGAGTTATCCATCCCCCAATCTATATATGTATAACAAAATACAAGTTATTAGGCATTATTAGAAATTGTTAAAGAAATTATTAAGTCAAGTGCAACAATGTAATTCAAGGATAAATACCTAAAGGTTACTAAAAGTTACAAGCAAGTTGTGAGAACGGATGCAATACATCATATTCCAGACGATAGTGGTACTACAGGTGGCAGGTCACAGACGGTTAGGGTCCGCGATTACTTAGAAAGTAAGATTGTTACATTGTATAATGAATAGAATTAAGAAATAAGCAGACATAAGCTCTACAAGTTCCGTCAGACATGTGAAGGGCAGGGACAACATAATTACCCCGGGAGCCACAAAACAGTCAGTCAGTCTTAAGTATTTCAGCTTTAACATTGCCGTTTGCTTAGGCTACTCACTCATATTAGTTCAAGTATTAATTAATTTTCGACTTAGAGTATTTCAAATCAAGTTTGTCAAACTTCCATATTAACATCTGTTCATTAAATAAATTTTGTTACAAAGTTTTTGAAAGAAGTTTTTAAAAAAACCGCTTTCAAGGCCCGAAACGCAACTGGCGCAGCGTATGGATCCAGAAAGGCACTACGAATCTAAAAATCAAACGGCTGGTGACCAAGAATTTCAATTCCCAATTCTGTAGAAACCCGAACAAAGTTGGAAGAGGTACAAGCATCGACCGAACCCAACCAAACAAATTTGAAAGAGGGCTAAGAATTGACCGAATCCAAAGGAACACAACGTGGACGAAGTACAAAATCAAACGAGCCCACAGCCAGAATACAAAAGAAGCGACGACGAAAATAATGTAAGTTCATTTATCCTTAAAACCAATTAATTTCTTTTACAAATTGTTTGATATTAACTAGTAAAGAGATTTTTTTTATTATTATTTTATATATGTATAGATTTTTTTAAATTATTTCAATTTATGCCATTTTATAAAAATAATTTTCTGAGAGAAATTTTTTCAACTACGAAAAATTATTTATAAGACAAGAGAATTTTTACGCAATTATTAGCACAATTATTAAGAATTATTAATAAACCAAAACATAACTGATGCTCGAATTATTAATATAAAACGTAACTAGCACACGAATTATTGAAACAAAACGCAATTAACTATAGAAACGAATAGAAACAATTTATTCAAACGTAACCTTCATCGCACTTCTATAAATTAAACACCTATTGTATAAATTATAGAAGCACTTTGTAATTATTATTATTAAATTAACCCATCACAAGTTGAAACAACGAAACAAAGCGTGCCAATTTATAGCGCAATTATTACACAAATTATTACCGGAAATTGTCATCATTGTATAAAAAAACATTTAATCAATACAAATTGAAGCAAAGCGTGCAAATCTATAACGCGACTCTGATACGAATTATTACTGACAACCAGCAGTGAATGAAACCATTCACTCATCGCAACTTTATAAATATCTACATTATTGAAAAGCTACCATTCAAGCGTGACATTTTATTATTACATACTTCAGCATAAGGTAATTAATTGTAAAGACGCGATTTATTTAAATTTATCACCGACTGAAAACAAAAACCTTTCAGGAGACTTAAAAGTTTATAATCAAACAATTTATTGTATGAATTATAAAGGAAACTGATGCATATATTGTAACAACGCAATTGACTGAAAATTTGCAACTCTATATTTAGACATTCAAGATCATTAGACAATACAATTAAAGGGAAGCATTCTTATGCACACATCAATTACAACACCTACGTTGACGAGATAATTAAAGCAGACTCAATTAATCAGCAGGAGTGAAATAAAAACGTAATTAAACCTAACTAGCGCAACAAAACGTACAAAGTATAACGCAAAATATTGCAAGAATATTAATTCCATAGAAACCTTTCAGAAAATTTAAACCTGCAACGACTGTCACATTCGCGAAGTGTAAAAATAAACGAATTCAAGACTACAGCAATTAACCAAACCTTACCAAGCACAAATCCCTCAATCCAATTATAGCACTGTATAACTACGTATAATATACAAGTAACTCGATTATTTAAATAACCGATCACAATCCAAACTGAAAATTTACAAACCAAACTAAGTAGTAACAGTAAAAACCGCGAAATAAAGCTCAATTTTTACAAAAATTTGAAATTAATTAAAACCGAAGGTAACTATTAATTATTAGAACAACCCTTAACAATCATGAGTTCAGATATGAAAATTTATCTTGAAAGCATCCCTTAATTCAACGTAGTTCAAGCTTTTCCATTAAATTTCATTACAGCGTGCAAAACATTTTTGAAAACCTTTTACAAACCAGGAGATAAGGAGATAAGGAAAGATAATTAGTAAACTGACCAGACGGGCATGAACGCCACTAACCAGCCGAGATGGCTTAGAGCAGTGGGGGAACTTTTAAACACATATTGATTGCATATTTTGAAAACCAAAGAAATATAAATGCCTTATCCGCGACATAATAAACTTAAGAATGGAAAGTAACCAATCCCCGTATCAATTCCGAATAAAATGCCAAGACGTAAGAAGTCTAATCTTATCAAAATTAAAAATCGAAGAACCCGACCAAAATCTCCGCCTACTAAAGACAAAAATGTACGACGAAATGGCACTAGACACCTACATAAATGCACTACCAGAACGACAACATCCCCAAAATTTAGAAGAAGCCATGAATATGATTATAGAGGAAGAAAACGTAATGTAATATCGAAACAGACTATATATCACACTCGCGAATAAAAGTTATTCACCAATAAAAACCATACAAGCCGCGAGACAAACAACCACTCAACCAAATTTCACTCCATTTAACGCACAAACAAATCTACCGGGAAGTAATAACTCCAATTTTAATAACACAACTTTTAACAATCAATTCAAACAATTTTCAAGACCATCGTTCTACTCAAATTTTAGGAAGCCCACATTCACACCAAGATTTATCTAAAATATAAACCAATAAAGACCAGCATTCAGTGCGAACCCTATTAGAAATACACCAATTAATAAGATTAACAACCCTAACAATTATTACAAACCAACCCCTATGTACATATCATCTGGTAACACCAGAAAAAACACAAAAATATCGCAAATCCGACTAAGCCATAATCAAAAGCCAAACTTTACATTAGAAGCACTATTTTATCAAGAAGTAGAAGAATTTGACAATGACCAGAATAATTACATTCACCCTAGTACAAACAATGAATCAAACCATTTAAAGCTTACGAACGGCGAAGAAAACGCGTGCTCAAATTTTCAGATAGACCGATTTATAAACGACCAAACCTAATAAATTTAAATAATATTAATCACCTACTACTACCATACATAAAATACCCAATGCAGAACTTAAATTACTAATCGATACCGGATCCTCAAAAATTCTAATTAGCCCCCAAACCGTAAAAAACACTACTAAGATTTTGTAGAAAGAGAACCATTTAAAATTAAAACAGCCCATCAAACGACCTTACACCAATTAATAGCTAATATACCCTTACTAAAAATTTTCAACGTAAAAATGAAACACAAACTTTGCATTATTGAATTGAACGATAAATACGTCGGACTAATAGGAATGAACCTTCTAAGAAAATTAGGAGCCAACATTGATATAAAAAAACCGTTTTTTAAAACAAAACACGGACAAATTCCTATTAAATTTTAAAATAACCAAACCGAGCAAAAATACACGATAGAACCCCGAACAGAAAAAAAATAAAAATCCCAGTAATCTCAAATAACTACCCCGTGGAACGATGTCTAACAAATCTAGTTAATGTAGAGAAATTAAATTATAACGAAATGAAAATAGATGAAAATTTAGAAAACAATTACAACCCCGTAGATGTTAAGAGCAAATTTAAGTAACATTCGCTTCAATACCGACATTAACAAGGAAGAGCAGAAAGCAATTAAAAACTTATGTTTTAAATACCGCGATATATTCAATTGTGAAGGAATACCCTTAACCTTTACTAATACAATTAAATACAACATCGAACTAACGGATAACAAACCAATCTTTACAAAAGCATACAGACTACCTCAGGCAAGCCAGGAAGAAGCCGACAGACAAGTAGCATACTTATTAGAACAAGATATCATACGACACTCAACTCACCATGGAGCAGCCCCGTATTAATAGTACCCAAGAAATTAGACGCCTCAGGCAAGAGAAAATATCGAATGGTAATAGATTACAGAAAATTAAACGAAAAAACGGTAGATGACAAATATCCACTACCCAATATCACCGAAATTTTAGACAAATTAGGAAAGTGTCAATATTTTTCAACATTAGACCTCGCATCAGGATACCACCAAGCAGAAATGGACGAAAAAGACACATCGATAACCGCATTTAGCACACCTAGAGAACATTATGAATATAAACTAATGCCATTTCGGCTAAAGAAGGCAACCGCTACTTTTCAACGAGTCATGCACAATATTTTACGAGGAATATACAACGACAAATGTCTTGTGTACCTAGACGACATAATAGTTTATTCAACATCACATAGAAAGATTAAGAGAAGTACTTAAAAGACTAAGAAAAGCACATTTTAAAGTTCAACTAGATAAGAGCGAATTTTTACAAAAAGAAGTATCATTTTTAGGACATATAATAACACCCCAAGTAGTCATACCAAACCCCGATAAAACGAACGCTGTACTAAATTACCCCCTACCAAAAACAAACAAAGAAATTAAAGGATTTTTAGGATTTCGTGGTTATTACCGCAAATTCATTAAAGGTTACGCACAGATAACCAAGACCCTGACAAATTGTTTGAAAAAGGGAAATAAAATTGAACACACCTCAGAATTCATGAAAGCCGTAGACAAAATTAAATGTATACTCATGAATCACCCTGTATTAGAATACCCAGATTTTTCAAAATCATTTATATTGACAACTGACGCATCAAATGTAGCACTAGGCGCAGTATTAACGCAAGGAAAATCAGCTACATATCTAGAACCCTAAATGAGACTGAACAAAAGTATAGCACAATAGAGACAGAATTATTAGCCATAATTTAGGAAACGAAATATTTTAGACCATACCTTTACGGACGAAAATTTTAGATATACACCGACCATAGACCATTAGTATGGCTATGCAAACTTAAAGAACCAAACTCAAAATTACAATGATGGAGAATCAGACTAGAAGAATACGATTAGAAAAATATTCACAAAACAAGAATTTATAACAATAACGCAGACGCCCTAAGTAGAATACAGCTCAACGCACTAGAAACGTAATCAATTATAGGAAACGTAGACGAGACGAAAATAAGAAAAGACCCAGAAGAGATAGGCACCATACATTTGATACAGAATGATGACCCAATAACCGCGATTAAAATTTTAAACGAAGCCATCGGTGTAGAACCAAATTTATTTATAATTACCGAAGTTGTAACTAACCCTAATCCCGTAAAATATACAAAAATAGACAACAAGGAAATATACCAAATTCAACTAACCAAGGACGATAACGAGGAACAAATAATTAAAATTCTAAAGGAATACACCCCCAAGAAAAACCGATTTTACTTTTATTTCAACACCGAAGATCTATATAAACAATTCTCAGAATTATACGTTAAATTATTCAATAACTTAGGCCCTGACCTCATACGATGCACAAGAAAATTAATAACCTTAGACGACCCTGAAGAAATAAACGACGTAATAAGAAATCATCACGAAGGCAAAACCAACTATCGTGGAATTAAGGAAACATTAAAGCAACTTATAAGACGATACTACTTTAAATATATGAAAGAGTTAATCACAGACTTTATCAACCAATGTGAACTATGCGACAAAGCAAAATACGACATAAAACCCCCAAAAATACCCTATATGTTAACTAAAACACCTGACAAATCTTTTAAAAAATTACATGCCGACACTCTAGAAGCACAAAACTTTTTAGCCATCGTAGATGCATTCACCAAAATAGGCCAAGCAATACCCACCACCTCTAAAAATAGCATTGACGTAGCACAAGGATTTCTACAATACTTTACATTTTATGGCACACCCCAAAACAATAACGTTAGATAGCGACAGAAAACTTAAAAATGGAACGATACAAAACACTTTAGAACTCCACAAAATAGAAATTCATTTTAGAACTGAAAACCACCCTGAATCGAGCGGATTAATTGAAAGACTACATTCAACCGTGTTAGAACAAAACAGATTATTAAGATTAACTTACAAGAAAGAACACATCACAAATTTAATGTCATACGCACTGATCGCCTATAATAATACAATCCACAAATTAACAAATTTTACACCTCTAGAATTAACATTAAGACATTCAGATTCCCGCAACCATTATAACAAAGAAGTATATCAGCAATATGCTAAAGATCACAAAGCGCAACTAAAAATAACTTACGATAAAGTGAAAGATAAATTAGATGACGACAAAGAACGTATCGCCACAACCCGCAATAAGAACACCGACGCAAATAAATTTTCAATGGGACAAACCGTGTGCGAGAAAAATTTCCAAAGCGAAAAACACAAAACGGCACCAAGAATTTTAGGCCCGTTTAAAATTAAGAGAATATCGGACAAAAATATACCCGTAGTAGACAGCGGCAAGATAATAAAGTACATTCACTTGAAAAACCTAAGACACCCTGTCATTTCAGATGGACAAACATCACCCTTACCGTCAACCTCCGCCCAGGTAGAACGGACAACAAAATATTAATTGAAGACATAAAAAACAATCCCGATATACTACCAATAAAATTGGGAAGTATGCAAAATACAATAGATTATTGAACGTTTGCAAAATTTCGATTTAACGGAACTAAAAGAGGAATCTCGAATAATCAAAGACAACTATTATCGATGAAAACAATCAATGGATACAGTCAAATTCGGAAAGGAATACGCCATAATAATGATGAATTATAACAGCATAATTGAAAGCATTTTAAGAAACATAGAAGACAAATTTAACAGATTAATACCCACAGAACAAATTGCAAGACGAGAAAGAGGACTACTTAACGGATTAGGTAACATAATGAAAGCTACCACAGGCACTTTAGCTAACCAAGACGCAGAACGTTATGACAACGCCATACAGCAGTTTATTGAAAATCAAAACGATATAAAACCATTATTAGCAACCAAATATTTCTAATCTAATCAACTATAATAAAATTCAACGAAACATTAAGAAAGCTAGTAAGAAATCAAGATAGTATAGCCAATAGAAAACAAACCCTTGAAACTAACGTGCGACTTAATTTGATTCAATACAATATTCACTCAAATAATACCAATCCTTACTCCAACAAATTTTAGCCACTTTAGAAAATGCTGTAACATTTGCAAAATTAAATACATTACACTCTAGTATCATAGAACCAACTGACTTATTAAAAGAATTACTATAAATTGGATCACTTATAACTAACAGTAAATTACCCTTCGACGTAACGGAATCAGATATTTTCATATTTGAAAAAATATCTATAGTAAAAAGCTATGTAAAGAATAACGAAATAACAATTTTAATAGAAATTCCCATAGTCGAAAGTAACAATTATAATTATAATGACTTATTTGCTTTTCCAATAAAAATTACTAGCACGTATCATGTTATCATCCCCAAAACCAAGTTCCTATCCTTAAATGAACTAAGATATGGTTATACAAACGCAAAATGTAACGAAGTCACACCAAATCAATATTTATGTCAATCATTAACAACAACTTATTCATGAAAACAGCCCTTGCGAAGTACAATTATTAAAATTTTCAAATCATTACGAAAACTGTGAAGCAAAACCCGTACAAATCACCAACAGGAAAGTTCAAAAGATTACAGAAGACGAATGGATTGCCATATCTCCAACAGAAGTAATAGCAACTGTCCATTGCAATCAAGACGAGAATAATCTAGCATTAACCGGAAGCAAAGTAATCACCCCTAGAGAAAACTGTTATTTAAAATTGAAGAACGAAATCCTCAGAGTATATCAAGACCCCATAACAACCAAGAAACTCGCAAATTTACCAGAACTACAATCCAAGACAACAAAAACCAAAGATGAAGAAATAATCAAGAAACCCATGCAACTAGAACACCTAGACTTAGACGAACGCAACTACGCCATTAAAATTATAAGGAACACTTAAGTGAGTTAAAAGTGCCGAAAATAGACTACGATAACATAAGCGTTTAGACAATTGTATTGATCATTTTATTTATTTTATTGATCATATACGTATGTATTTTACAAAATATATCATAGATATAAGAATAAAGAAAAAAATTTAGACTTAAGGAAACGAAGGTAAATAAAGAAACAACAATACCCTTAGGCACAATGAATTTTAAACAATGAATTTTATGGATTTTTAAAAATTAAGCAAAGAAAACCTTAATTTTTCATTTACGTCGGGAGGAGTTATGTATCTCCCAATCTATGTATGTATAACAAAATAGAAGTTATTAGGAATTATTAGACATTGTTAAAGAAATTATTAAGTCAAGTGCAACAACGTAATTCAAGGATAAATAGAGAAAGGTTATTAAAAGTCATAAGCAAGTTGTGAGAACGGATGCAATACATTGTATTCCGGACGATAGTAATACTGCAGGTGGCAGGTCGCAGATGGTTAAAAACCGCGATTAGTGAGAAAGTAAGATTGTTACATTGCGTAATGAATAGAATTAAGAAATAAGCAGACACGAGCTCTGCAAGTTCCCACAGACATGTCAGGGGCAGGGACAACATAAATACCCCGAGAGCCACAAAACAGTCAGTCAGTCTTAAGTATTTCATCTTTAACATTGCAGTTTGCTTAGGCTACTTACTCATATTAGTTCAAGTATTAATTAATTTTCGACTTAGAGTATTTTAAATCAAGTTTGTCAAATTTCCATATTAACATCTGTTTAATAAATAAATTTTGTTACGAAGTTTTTGGAAGAAGTTTTAAAAAGACCGCACCCAAAACCCGAAACGTGACTCGTGTAAAAATAATATGTTTGGTCTGATACGTACATGACATATCCACTAACATACTTCTCGGATTATGCAAATATATAGTTTCCAATAGTACTCAATTTAGACTAATTTTTTTAGTCTTATACGAATCTTTAAGCTTAGTCAAGTGTGGCATGTTAATGTTCAATACATTCACAATCAGTTAAACCATTCACCTGAAATCAAAGTAATGATAGTTTAATAATCATTTCACGGACGACTGTAACATTTTCGCACTAAAGTTAAAAAATGCAAAGCACTTTAAAGGGTTTTGATTGGAATAGAATATGATAATTAAAATTTATATTCCTAGCATGCAACTCTGCCACTTGCATTAATTCCAAGCATTTTCAAAGTAACTAAAGTTCGGTCTTTCAACGCTTCTTTTGTTTTAAGAGTTGGCCATTAAAAAGCCATTGGGATCGCGATGCAAGGGCCAAAGTAATAACTGTAAGTCACCTTTTACCTTGACGATGTGCTCTATAATAATGGTTAACAAATCATCTTTATGTTCCAAGACTTTAAAATTTGAAGGTTTTTAGATTCCCTGTTTTATAGAAATATTGAAAGTGTAGTTCTGTTCGTTTTATAAAATGTAATAAGGGATATTTCTGTAAGAACCTGTTTTTTAAAATCCCCAATTTGGTCTGTAGTAAATGTCAAGCGGAAACATATAATAAACGTGATATTGAAGGATTGCCGTTTATAATATTAATGATGCCGATCGGGATGGAGAATTCATGTCTTCGTCTCGATGTCGGCTCGAAATTCGAGACGAGAAAACGAAAATTCATTTTAAGACGGGAGCGAGAAACACTTAACCCTCGTCTCGATCTCGCGTCTAGAATAATATCCAGCAATCAAAAACAAATTTCAGTAGATAAAGTAAACGTTGTCACTAAAAGTTTCGGCATTAGAACTGAATGCATAAGCGGTTGCACAAAGGTTGATATAAAATTACAGACAATTAGAGAAGAGCTCTTGAACAAGAAACAACAAAAACCGCAGAAATGCTAAAAACCAAATGTTCGGGCGGCTCACCGACATTGGAGGCAAAGTTCTCTGAATCGCGCGAAAAATGAAAGAAAGGTGCTGGAGACGGTAAAGCGGATTAATTCCCTAACAGCACAGCCACCGAAGCTTGCAACTTTGGTGATACAACAGTATAACATAAAATTTAAGAATGTTGGGGAATGCGAATGGAGTACATTGGATGAGAAATCACCTTGGCAAATATATATCAAGCAATTCGAGGCTGCCGCGACAGCTATCAGCTTGAACAATGGTGAAGCGTTATATATTCTGCAAACAATTCCTACGGGCCTGCCTGACACTACGACGTCTGAAACAAAAGGACCGAAATTCTTTAGGTGACTATCTCAAGAGAACGAGGGGTGGGTATGGTACAAATCGTAGTTTGCTTAGTTTGACGTCCCCGAACCGTAATTAGTAGTGATCGACCAAGGCAAAACAATAAAGATCGATTCTAATGACGACAAAATTGGGCGGGCACCACCAGTGATGTCATTTTGCCTATTATTATTTAGGGGACATATCCACTGGTCGAGGAAACCCTTCAGCACCTGGTAATATTAAGGTGAGAATCAGGGGTCCATGATGTAGAGGGCTCTATTTCGCCTCACTCGTCACTTTTTAACGAAAATGACGTATCTAGCCTTAAATTTTTAATTTAATTTGCAACGTATACATATTAGAATTAGACCAGTTTACAAGGTATTTATATATGTAAAATAAATGTATGGTCTAAACTCTTTTGCCAAAATACAACTATACAATAACAAACTCCTTCCATAAAAAAATAGAAAGATTCTTATTACTAAGTACTAACTATACATTTTTTAGAAAATAAGTGACTTAAAATCCACATGCTCCACGGAACACGAACAGCTGCGTGACCCTTGGACCAAACCATACTAACTTCCATGCGTTTTTGTTATACGCACAAACTGGATCAACCAATTTCCAATACTAAACTTCGATGTTCTACTGTGTGTAAATCTTGAACAAAAGTTTCAACAGTACCATATCAATGCATCATCGGACTTAATTTCCAAACCATAAAAATTTCTACATACTTTGTAGAACGTTTCCTTAAAATTCGAACTTATTGTTTTCTCCATAACATTACATAAAATTCAACTATCCATCGTACGGTTGAAGGACGTTCATATTGGATCGATACCCTATCGCAAAGTCGACGTAAAAGAACCATAAGTTGATACTCGCAGGTGCAAAAGTAGAATTTATATCCTCTTTAAATACAGCATACACGCTGCCTTATTTTTATAAAACCAGATAATACAAAACGACTTCTTAAAAGTTGAGAATTATAAAATAAATATCTAATTGAAGATTTTCTACGAAGCGTTGAAAAACATGTGTTATCGTAACTTTTACGAGATTATTAAAGGAATATTTTAAGTGCTATTTACACAAATGTCCAAATAATTATTAATTGAATTTATCAAAGGAATTATCCAAACGAAGTTATTTATTAAAAGTCATTTAAAAACGTCGTTAATAAGAACGTTATAATAAAAGAGAGAAAATACGAAAAGATAAGAGCGCTACAACAAAATTATTCAGTTGGTCTAATAAATTATTATTTTATTCTTACCATCGTTAAAACACAAAACCTAGTGTTCAGTGCACTAGGGCTCTACTACCGCACAAAAGCGAGACGCAAGTTATATGCCAGAACCCTTATTAGTTCCTTAATCGTTCTCGACGAGAGCTCTAGCTAATGTCAGTGCAGATGTGCTATGCACGAAACAGGAAAGCTGCTTGGCCTTGATAATAATTGTATTAACATTCGGCGCCTGATGTTAGCAACCAAACTAGCATTTCTGTATGGCAGTTAGCACGTACAATAACAATACTGGTATTTATATGTTTAAAAATGGTTTGCATGATATTAATGACTATACTAGAGTTATTAGAACTAAAAATTCGTTGATGTTCTGCAGTGGTCAAAAAAACTGTTACAAACTATGGTATGAGAATTAATTCAAAAAAGACAAATATTATGACAAGTGAGTAACAGCCTAGTTCTAAACCAAAATTAAAAATTGGTAATACCGATTTAGAGGAAGTAGATCAATTTTGCTATTTAGGTAGTATAATTACAAAGAATGGACGTAGCAGAAGGTATATAGTAGCTAGAATAGCTCAAGTTAGAAAAATATTTTTAAAAATGGAAGACCTACTAAGAGCTAATAGCATTAAATTAGATAATAGAAAAAGTTTCTTAAAGTAGTACGTTCTAATATACGGTAATGACAATTGGACACTTAAAGAGGTAGATAAGAAAAAGATAGAAGCTTTTGAAACTTGGTGTTATAGGAGAATGCTAAAGATTAGTTGGACAGATAGAGTAACAAATGAGGAAGTTTATAGAAGGATAGGTGAGGAACCCTGTATGTGGAAACAATTAAAGATCAGGAGAGATAGAATGATATGGCACCAGTTAAGACATAAGGGACTATTTAGTCGGGTCTTAGATTATAGACTACAAAAAAAAATAGAGTAGGTAGACCTAGACAAAGCTATATTAATCAAATTATTAGAGATTTAGGTAGTGAAGGGTATGTAGACCTTTCTAGACTAGCTCAGAATAGAAAAGAATTTAGAGTTGCGTCAAACCGACCTTCAGTACGATCAAAAACTAAACAAAAAAAAATTAAATAAATAAAAATCAGTTAACTAAATGTCACCATGGCATAACTGACAATTAGTTATCGGTCTGGCATGTTGCCAGCGACTTGTTGCTTAAGCCCTAACATTACATATAACTTAATAAACGTCACCATGACGTAACTCACAATTAGTTAGCGGCCTGGCATGTTGGCAGCGATTCGTTGCTTAAGCCTTACCATAACATATAATTTAACACTTTTTCTTTTTTGGATGAGATAACCAGGTAATATTTCATTTCCTTATGAATGGGAATCGTGTAAATATGTTGGAGTTCTTTAACAACCATCAGGTTGCTAATATTTATGTAGAGCAAGGTAGATAGAAAATGATAGAAGTGTATAGGAAGACCTAGACCACGCTATATTATTAAATTATTAGAAATTTAGATTGTGAAGGTATGTAGAACTTTTTAGATTAGCATAGAAAAAAAAGAAGTTAGAGCTGCGGTAAACCGACCTTAAGCAAGGTCGAAAACAAAATGATGATACTCCACCAAATACCGTTACATTGCACCTTCGACCTTCAATAATAGTCGACTTACAAAGTACGTACCGAGCTTTCCAAATAGCATAGCACTATACAGGACTACTACTTTACGCGAAATGTAACGATTCTCGGTTTTTTTTTTCAAATAGAACACCCTGCATATTTTTTCACAAATCGATTTTTCGGGAAAAATAGGTAATAAGTGATATAAGGTTTTATAGGCAAAAACGATCCGTTTTTGAAATATTTATGCGCTTATATAAAAACATTCAAAATAACAACTTACTAAAGCCACAAGGCAAAACATAAACTAGCATAATATAAAAACAAGTTCATCAATATTGTTTGATGTTAGTCAAATTGTTAGATGCTTGTTGTATTTGCCTTCTTGTATATTTTTTTATGCTTGTGTTTAGTCTTATTATCTAATTTTGATCAAAATGAATTATACTAAAGACGAAAAGGTTAACATTAAAGTCATTTTTAGTGAAGCTGAGATTGCAATGCTTGCTAGCCGAGTATACGCTCAACTTTATCCAGAAAAAAGAGACCCTTGGAAAGAGTCGTTTGTTAATGTTGCTGGCAGAGTTATAAGTTCTGGAAGTGTGTGTTATCCGAAGTAGACTAGGACAAGGGTCGATGTAGAAAATGAGTTTGAAGTTGTAGCATCTCTGCTTGAAGCTCCGCAAGTCAACACCACAGATTTAAGCAAGAATCTGGATGTAAATGGAAACACTCTTCGGAAGTTTATTAAAAAAAAAAAAGTTTCAGCCTTATCACATTCAACAACATCAGGCTTAAATAGATTTTCAAAATCGTAAAACTTTTTGCCAGTGGATAATTGGCAAAATCAATGATGAACCCAATTTTCTTAATAATATTCTGTTTGCGGATGAAACAATTTTTCGTAGTAATGCAAATTTTAATAATCATAACTGTCATTACTATAAAGAAAGTAATCATTACATTTTAAGCGTTGTTGACTACCAGTATCGATGATTACTTCATGTATGGGGTGACATATTTGATCGTAATGTGATCTCCCCTTTCCTTTTTGATGAAAGTGTCACTGATGAAAAATATTTACAATTTTTGGATACCAATTTATTTGATCTTTTGGAAGATAGAATTCGTACGATGTGGTTTAAGAAGGACGGTGTTCCTCTACATTATTCGATCAACGTTACGTAATATTTCGAAGGAACTTTTCGATTGAAGTGGATAGGACGGGGCGGGGCGGTGTACAAAAGTTTTTTAACGTTTTGAACTATTTTATAATATTTAATAAAAACGTTTTTGGAAACGATACAATGCGGAGGTTATCATTAACATCGTGGTATTAGTTACTGTACCACAAATTAGGAAGAATGACTATATTCGAGACTAGGCGAAAGGCATGACATATTATTTACATTACCAGAGACGAGACAACTCTATATTTCATGTCTCGATTGTCCTGTGTGTATTCACAACCAAAGTGCTGTATATACCTCAGCCGGTGCACTTAGACATATATCCTGCGGCACCTTCAAATTTTTCGGAGTGCGCTTCTTATTACCTTGGTATCTCCACGTTGAAATTCGATCCAACACCAAATCAGTTCTGTACAACATATTTTAATCCCTACCAAAATCGCTTCAACTAATTCAAACTACCCAAAAACTTACCCTCAATAGCATAATCATCTCCATCAAACCTGGCCACCACTACCCCTTCACAATGATCTCAGACACAGGCACAGTAAGAAATGAAGCGCAAGAACAAGTTTTGTTACAAAATCCTTTATAACTATATTCTCTTTCATAAGGTTTACAGTTAGAGTGGTTTAATAGCCAGGTATAACTTGAACTTTTTGAATAAATACAAACAAGCGATAAACAAGCACGTTCTTTGAAGAAATAAGATTCTCAAAATCATTCTTACTCTTGTAAAAGTATTTCAGTCTATGCATAGGTCATTTTCAATATGGTTTAATAGTAATAGCAAAAATTATAAAACTAACTACACTAACATGGCAAAGCTAGGTACTAATAAAATAAATGGTTTTGAGAATAGTCGTTTTATTGTAGGGCATTCATAACTTGCAAATCATGAAGCCATTCCCAAAGATTGACCATAAAATTGTATTTGGACTATCCTTGTAGTAAAAATGAAATTCTAAACCATTGTCATAATATTATAATATTAACACAAACAAACATTGTCACCATAATATTACACATTATGAATTAGAGAAGTACTAGGTCCCGGTAGTCAGAATAGTATCGATGTATAAAAAAGCAGTTATAGTTTCAGATCCACCTTGTCTGGTTGGAAATAATACAGGTTTCTGTATAGGCGACTAATGGTAAATGCAAAAATTAGAAAAGTTAGAAATATGTAAACGAGTATAAAGGTTCTACTTGATTTATGAATAACGATGCCTTAATACCAATGCTTCAAAGCTATGAGAATTTTGCCTAAACTTTGAGGGGTAGAAGTTAATGTTATGTTTAAGAAGATGACCAATATTACCACAATATTGCAGCTACAATTCAACATATTTAAATTATATAAATACGTCACTTAAAATTTATTATAATAAAGCCATCTTATTCTATTGAAGGAATGAGGCGAGTCTTAATGTCATCGAAACAACCACCACTCCAGATGCATTAGGGTTTAGCAAAACGTGAAAATTAAAATAAGCCATAAAGTTAGTAAAACATTGTAATTAAGTTTTTTATGAATGATAAACAAATGCTTGCAAGGTATTTATATACTTACTCCTAGTTATTGACTTTGATGATATTTCTTGTTACACTTGCTCTTTACTACTGGATAAATGCTTTTGTCAGTGTACTTTATAGATATCACTGTTGGATATGACGTCAATAACGATTTTAGTCTTCAAAAGTACATGAGCGGTTTCATGAAAAACCATCAAAAATCTTCTTTAATGGCTGCGCATTACCTTGTGAATTATCGGCATTACCATCGTTTTTCTATTCTATCCTCGTTGTGTATTTCAACCTTGAATTATACCACTTGAACGACAGCGCAAAATGGGTTATGTTACTAATGTTATTTATTACGTATTGCTGTTTTTTTTAAATTTTTGTCTGGTGAAATATGTGTAACGTGAATTGTGTTGCTTACAAAATATCCATAAAATTTCAATTTTCCAGGTATTGAAATTTTAGATAAGAGCGGCCATTGTACAGTATTGCCCGAAATAAACAGTACTGAAATTGTAATTGTTTTGTATATTTAAAAAATACATATTATTGACACTTTATTATATGTTCTAAATGTGCACCTCCTCGTTCGAGACAGACTTCATAACGATGTTCCAAGTTTCTGGTCATGTTATTGAATAAGGGTTGTCTCAGGGCTGCGAAGAAGACTCTAAAGGCATCCTTTAATTCATCGATGGTTTGTGGTGCCCGTTTGAAAACGGCATTTTTAGCCATGCCCCAAATGTATGCGTCTGGAGGTGTGAGGTCTGGAGAATGTGAAGGATAAGGGAAGTCAGTAAATCGTGATATGAATTTGCTTGGAAAATGTTCTTGAAGAAATTGACGAATTGCGGCAGCAGTATGGCAAGTTGCCCCGTCCTGCTGAAAAAATTGGTTTCGAAATGCCAAGTTACGTGCACCACAGAATTGACGTAGATCAGGGATAAATCGTGTTAAAATTTGTCTGTACCTCTGTTGATTAAGTGTGACTTGCCTACCATTCTCTTCGATAAAGTACGGACCAATGATTCCGTGTCCGGAAACAGCACACCAGACACTCACTTTTTCACTATGTAAAGGAACCTCTTGAACCTCATCGGGTCTGGCAAAGCCCAGAAATCGATTTGTGCGACGATTCACATAGCCTGACAAGTGAAAATGTGCTTCGTCTGAAAACCAAACATTTTTCAAAAATTCAGGATTTTCATACTGTAACGCGAGAATTCTGGCGCAATATTCCACTCTACTGCGATAATCCGAGGATGTAGTTGTTGATGTACCTGAATCACATACGAAAATGTACCCAGCTCCTTCAGGATTCTTTGAAAGGAAGTTCTTTTAAATCAAGTTGTAACGCTCTCCTTGCCTGGCTGACTTTCGGATTTTCTAAGATTTGCTCAAAACACGTTCATGGTTATTGTTGTTGTTAACTGTCCTGGGACGCCCCGAGTTTCCTTTTCGTTGGCACAATACACTACCTGTATTTCTAAACTTTTCAATAACCTTCAAAATTACAGCATTACTTGGAGAACGTTTATTAAACCTTTGTGTGAATTGATCAGACACGTATAGCAAACTTGCACCATTACGTCGGCCGATTCCGTATGAACGAAAATAATGCTCTACCAGAAACACTTTCTCCTCTGTACTTAACACCATTTTTAACAATTAGGCCCTACTAATTACTCGTTTGAGGTTTACTTGACAGGTCTATACTAGCTAACTTGAGTGTGACAGCGCACGCATAAAAACACCGCCAACTTAGTTTCAGTACTGTTTATTTCGGGCAATACTGTATTTCGGAAGGCTATGGAAAATCACCGCTATTTTAATTGTCTGTTAATTCAAAGTATGTAATTCTTATAATAATATACAGTTTTCTTAAAAACTTCTTATTTATTATTGTTTTGCTGTGTGAAGTAATAAACAAATTATTTGCTCTATGCGTTTCAGAAACAACACATCATTATGTATAGAAAGATCACAGCTGCTTCCAATTCAAAAGTAAACTTGTCTGTATCACGTCAGACGTTTGCAGGTTCTAAAAATTCGTGAATGGTATAATATGGATCATTCAATTATCAGTGTCAAATAAATTTAGTATTTATGGAATTCCATAAAGCTTTGTTGCTCCTGTAAAAAAGATTCGTCTTTAGGGCAGAGGAAAACAAATCCAGATCACTTGAGTTCACTTGAATGGTAACAGATTTTGAAAGAAGCATAATCTGGAATTATTTGTATCAACGTTCACTTGGGTGGAAAGCCATTTTTGTATCAGCTTGATTACTTTTATAATTTTTGTGTCCATGAAAATTACATAATACGTAGTTACCATGTTTCACTTGTTTACTGTACATAGGATCCGTTTGTTAAAAAACTTTATCAAAACACAGTTCATACATAGTAGTTAACAACATTCTACAGGTTTCGTTGTTAAATTGTTATGGTCAACGATTTGTCTAATCTAACTAAAATCACACAATTATGATTCTACGGCTTAAGGTGATCAAATTTTATAGAAATACTCTAGAAAAAAATTTCTGATTATTTAAAAACTGTGATTTAAATTATTTAGAACGCGCAAACATTATTTAGTTGTATTTCAATGGTACTCTAGTTATTATTTACATGTGTTACGTGTCGTGTCGTCCCTGAATGAAAATATTTTCTTTCGTACGTACTTAAATTCTACATTCCTTCCGTTCTTGCACGGTCATATGAGTATTTATTAGCAATTTCGACCCTTCTCTACATTGAAATGATTGCATATTCAACGTTCGGTAAGTTTCATTAGTACATGTAATTATAATCCAAATACTGCAAATCTACTCCATTTCAATAAAGCATTGAAGCTGGTATTTTTTCCAAGATCATAATAAGTTTAGAACGTGGTTTGGTAATTCGAACATTCGTTTTCAGAGATACTAAAATGTGGTGTGCGTGTTTCTGTAAGGTTATATTTGCCTCGCTTATCTTTATACAGATTATTAATTGAAATGTTAAATTTCTACAATTTTATGCAAAAGCTAGGCAACTCTTTTTACACATCGCTAATAAGTCCTTGAATTTGATATTCGTTGTTGAGGACGCTTTGACTGGTTCTACAGAGCATGCGTTAATTTGGGTCTTTCCTTTTTTATCAATCTCAGTTTCCACTTGTTGAAACGAAATAATACGCTTGCGGCATTCAGGTTATCTTTTGTGTAAGTTTTGAGTAAGAGATCTCATGAATTCTTTTTAAGAAATAGTTTTACTTTTGTATGTGCAAAATTAAAAATATGCAATCTCCTTTAGTAAGATGACAATTTTAATAGTTAGAAGTGTGTCAAAGACGCAGTGCTTTTTATACGATGATAGTCGTCTGCTAATTTGTTGTTTGTATTAACAGTGGCCAAATACTGCGATTTAGAGAAATAAATAAATTTTTGTGATGATATTTGCCTAAATTTATGATTAATCGTAGGTGAACAAATGTTGAAAAATGTGCAAAGGTCTGCGAAATTTTAAAATCAGTGGGCTCCTACAGTTAATAAATTTATTACATGGGGTACTTAAAATTAGTTTGTACGAAGTTGTTCCTTTGAAAGATGCAATTTTTCCAACAACTAAATTATCTACTGCAATTGGTGCTTAGTAACTTTCAACCAATTCCAACTATCACTATGTTAATGTACCAAATAGGGTGATCCCATATGGTCGAGATAATATAGGTGCAGTACACATGCCGAGCTGTAGGAAATGCCACTTCCTCTCTGCGTCGCCTTGATGACTTGCATCGGGAAGAATTGCGTCTGGATTTTCAGGGGTGTTCATCGCAAAAATTGAGATGTTGAGACTGGACCTGCTTCACTCGGATCGTCGGAGTGTGTTTATGGCGATAACTGTTAGCGTTTGGGTATTTATATAGAAATTAAGTTTTACATTGACTGACCATTGTGGTATAAATTATTGAAATGGATGCTTAACATAAATAAGTAGTTAGCAATAAATTAAAAATTACTAATAAGTTAATAATGCTGAATTGCTTAAGTAGAAATAGTAACTAAGAAGATAGCATTGTCTCTATAAAGAAGATTACTACGGTTAGCGATTAGCTAAAAATTTGTTGTCCTGTGTACATTAGAATTTCACGGTAACTCTGAGTAGCTGAAGGGCTTACGTAGTCAGTAGATAATAGAAAAATAATTTTTTTGCAAGGAAGTTCCGTTACAATGTGTAGTAAACCACTAATAAAATATCGTTTGCATGTAGGAAAAATTGTAAAATGCATTGTAAGGAAAATTACCTAGATTTTATATTATTTCATTGCAATCAAGTAAATAGTTTCTGTTTTAGTTATTCTAAATTAGAATTTTCTAAACCCATACTGGTATTTATGTATTTCTTGGTACAAATGAAAGTTTGATTTAAGTTATGATATACAATTACACGTCTGTACAGGGGAATACGCTTTTTGTTATAAAATATCCTTTCAGCGACAGCGAGGGTGGTAGCGGTGGTGACTAAAGTTGCGATCGTGGCGACGTTATGGGCGGCGGCAGCGGCGGTGCAGACGTGGGCAGCGGGTGGCGATGGCAGAAGCAACTGTGATGGCGATGTTGGTGACGGAAGTGATTTCGGGTCGGGCCTCGGGCCGGGCTCGTTACTTTTCTGCGTCGGGCCGGGCCGGGCTTGAGTCCATCCCTAATTAAGATGCACTAATTATTGGTTTTATCTAGTTTACCATCGTCATCTGTAATCAAACACTTAAAACGGCTTAGCTATGTTTCTTGGCGGTGAGTAAATCACCTCTTCCACCTTTACATTTGTAAGAACAATTAAGACAAGCGATAAGGTAGGTTAAGCTAAGAGCATAACTTGAAAAGCGACAAGAGTAGGAAGAAGCAAAATACCTTAAATAAAAGATTACGGAACCTAACAATGACTAGCTTATCTAGAAACGGAGCCAGCACAGCCATGGGTTAAAGATCAAAGTTACGATTGTTGTTTAACTTCTCAACTCTTTGTTAGCCAAACAGTTATGCAACTAACTGCGCGTTATGACTTTCCAAACTAGAAATCGCTTCATTAAATGATGGCCTCATTTGTAGCAAGTAAAGTTATTTATTTATTTAGCGCATTTAATAGTTCGACGTTTTAAATCAGATTGGAAAGGTTTAATTAACTCAATTTAGTATTCATAGAAAATCAATAGAGAGGTGAAAATGTCCCGCAACAGACTTGATTGATGCAGAACAGAATTTAATCAATATAGCGCTTTTTTATTAGGGAATTTTTATTGCTTATTTGTTTAAGTACCTTAATTTAACATTTTATAACAAATGACTCACAACCGCTATACCTTAACTTCTTAATAAACTTTGAAACCTAAAGTCCAATAGATATTTGCCTTTGGAAAACTCACAAATATATTTCAATAAGCAAATGGTATCTCATGGCTGTAAAAATCTAAAAATGTAGTTCCCTAGATGAATTCAATATCCTACTAGAAAAGTGACTAATTATCATATTACTCTGGAAAGGCAAAACAATGACTGCCTTGCATTTCAAAACCTAATCGCTCTAAAAATCTAATTGATTGTAAATTTAGTTTTATTAGCGTGCTTCGGTAATGTAAAAACTAAAGCTATCACAAACCAGGGTAACTTAACCCTTATGCGATACATCTACATTTGAAACATTTATACAAAAACTTTACTTACCCAAAGTTGATAGCCAAGTTGTTTGTAGAATTAAAATTAGTAAACGTACCGGACTTGTATGCAGGGTGAGTTTTTTCGCATGTTATGCATTGGGATCTCGGAAACCATTAGAGCTAGAGATTCGGTTAAACAGGGAAAGAATTGCCCATTTCAGAAACCAATAAGAATTCAAAAGAAAATCGATAATGCCTTTCGCCCTTCTCAAACGGGAACAAAAACTGAAATTTTCAATTTGTTTTTGCTTGTAGCTTCCCTATTTTTGAAGTTTTAAAAATATGATAAAAGAACGTTTTGTTTTAAATTTTGAAAGTTACGAGATGCAACTATTAAAATTCGTCTCCTCAGGGTCACCATCAACTTCAGAATTTTTTATTTTAGATTGTATTACTGCTTTTAATTCCTAATTCAACATTGTATGGCACTTCTACGTTTTCTACCAATTTGGCTGTGAAAATGTGATAATTTGTTTAGAACAAAATTTTTAAATGCGGACCAGTGTCTTTTATTGCATATTTAAAAATTGCTTATATTATAGATTTTATTAGGGGTATTGTAACGTATTTTTCTTTAAGTTAGTTACACATTTCTTATAAATCTAATATCATGTTTCGATAGTATAAAAACATAATTTATAATTGTCTGATCACTAAAAATAGTTTATTAAGTGTATAATGGATTGTGCGCTCCTTCGCTTTCCATATCTAAGTTACAACACAAATCGTTTGTCTGACATTTCGACTGGCGCAGAGTTCGTAAAAGAGATCGATTAACGAATACTTTCGTGTCATGATGTGGCTCCTGACAACTCTTGGTGAAAATTTTTTTTTTGTATTCCACCATCGATAACGTTAGTTGATTCCTGCAGATGCGAAGCAGATTGAAGTAATTCATCATTAAAACAGTTAGTATAAATAATTTGCTTAAATTTATTAATTCGTTTTCCGTAGTGCAATACCACAGATATAAAGCTTTAGTTTAAAATTTAGGAAACATGAAAATTATTGGACATATGTAACGGAGATTTTATTTGGTTGGATAATATTTTGTTCCGAAGGTTTTTGAAAATTCCAGCGTAAAATTCAGCATAATGGTATGTTATTATATTGCGTGTATCGCAGATGTGCTTAGATTTGTCGACATCTGACGTTGTTTGGTTCTGGTGAAAACGTTCAAGGTTTTTTGATTGAACTGTACTTCAAGCACGTGAGTGATATTTAACCTTTAATTTAATTTGTATTTATTTAAATGTCTTACGTATGATCAAAGGTTGATATTCTACTTTGATTTAGTTATTTTGAAATTCATTTTGTAAGAGGCATCCCGTTTTATCTTCGTAACTTTACAAAATTTTAAAGATGGTTCCTTAGTTGCCTATTATATTTGTTCCACAAGGGTACAGTTTTAGCTTCACTAAAAAAAATTGTTATTGACATTTGATGTCAAGAATATCTAGTTAATCAATATAATTACCACATGCTATTCTATGTTACATTAATAATATCTTTGATTATTTTGAGGTCATGCAATTTAATTTTAAGACTTGATAAATTTTTGAAGGATATAAAGTTAACGCTTATTTTTTGTTTAAATGATACATTTTAGAATCACGTAAAATAATCTTGTTTCTCACTTGTAAATTCGACTGTAGTACTACTGAAGGCTAAAATTAAATTTGAGATTTAATTTATTAAGAAAGCAAATACCTTACAGTAAACATATGTTGAAATATTGAGTTTAAAGATGTGCATGTTTTTGAAGTTAGAACAATACTAGTTTCTTTGCATGTAAATTTTTATTGTAAATATTAATGAAACAAGCTAAACCAATTTAATTGAATAGAGTTTTTTTTGCTTAATTCTTTTATTATTAAAAATTCAAAGGAAATTTCTTGGTTCTTAATAAGCAAAAGATTAACTCTGTCTGATGATAACAAGTACCCTCAGTGTATATATTTTTGGAACTTAAACTCAAATATGTTATTTATTGGTGAATATTTTTAAGGATACAAACGGTGTCCCAGTTGTGCATTTGTTTGTTCACAGGATATGCAGAGACATCAGTAATACATCTGGCAAGTAACATTTTGGTAAGTGCTTTGCAAGGTTGATATTTAGATTTTGTGGCTACATAAGCGGTGTAGACTTCAGGTTTCCGCATTCCCCTAATACAAGTACATGTATCTTCGTATGTTGTTGTATTGGAAAATACGGTGGCGCTCTTTATCTATATTTTTGGTCATTTGTTCACCCATGACCCAAGCTCATGATCTACCCTGGCTAACACTCTACTAGCCGTTTATCTCTAATGAGTTTTTCTTTTTCTCAAGCCGTTTTCCATTCAACTTTACCTTGGGCTTCTCTCATTAACAAGAAATTCTTGACCTTGTGATATCAGCTAAGGTAGGCGTTTATGGTATATGGAGGTCCAATTTGCTATCTGATATTCACGAGGGAATATTTAGTTTTCAGTATAGCTTTCGAACTGTTTCCATAGCAAGCTAGAGAAATAATTATTGGCTGCATATCGTATTTAATAATAACATTAAAGCCAGTTAATAAAATTTTCTTTTAATTACGAAAGTGTATACATAATTATTTTTGTGCGATACGTATATTACATTAGAGTTACAAATCTTAAATAAAAACAAAGTATGAGAAAAGAGGAATTAGAAAACAATAAAGGAAATCATAGAATCTAAGTTAAGTAGTACTAAACAACGTAATTAAAGTAAAGAAGTATTTAAGACAAACAATGTTCAAACGGTGCTCCATTATAATTAATACACAAATGACACCTTCTAAAAACGGAGTTACTTGCTTTTCTAACGGAACGCCCATCAATATTAGAAAAACTTCGAGTGCAGCTTCTTTAAGATGAACTACTGTGTCGTAAGACTTTTTATACACCCAATCTTTAACCATTCCCCAAAAATCAAAATCAAAAACTGAGAGCTCTGAAGATCGAGGTGTCCATATAACCGCGTTTCTTCCTATCCATGAGTTCGGAAATGTTTAATTTAAATGTCTTCGTACCATTAGCTGATTATGTGGTGGTGCCCCGTCGTGTTGAAACCATTTGAGCATACCACGTGCCTGTCAGGGTAATTCGTCTAACATATTTTCAAATTCTGCAGAAAGTGAAGATAACGATCACCAGTTAATATACCATCAAAAATGTAGAAACCAAGAATTGTTGAATCAATGACGCTGCACCAAACATTAAATCCAAACCTAACTTGGGGTCCAGGGAACCAATATCCAAGCCCTTGTTTGTTGCTATCAACAAGAAGAGGGTGTGACTGTTATTTTCAACGACATGGTGGCTGCACCAGAGGAGATAGCTGTCGATATCGTCATCAGCCATCGAATTGGCGTCAAAATGTTTTTTACAGTTACGGCAGGTAACGGTTTTAAAGAGGGGACAGTGTTACAAACTATTAGGCAGCCCATCAAACACGCAAGCTACATAACCGAAGTATATTCTACAGTAGCTTAGAACTTTCTATCAAACACCATCTATTTAATTATAGGGTATATGTATATGATCGGTGATGAAAGTACATCAGTTAGTCTATATCAAAATGTCGTATATAAATCATCTCGCGTGTAGATCGTTGGTCATTACGTTTTGAAAGTTCTACAGTAAATATAAATTTGTGTTATGTGAACATGTATATCGTACCGCCAGCTTGTACATAAATAGACAAAAGTGTAATAAATAAATTATAGTAGTGTTTTGTGTTGTTAAGAAGACTTATGGTTAAAGACTAAATTTAAGAAGATATTAGTGCTTGTAAATAGCATTACTTGTTCTAAATTGGTAAACGTGTTAATAGTAGCCCCCTACAGTATGCTTAGATTTGCAAAAGACTCTTAGGGGGGAAAAGCAAGATTAAATCATAGGTACTAACTAAGCGTTTGATAGTAATCGCGCATAGTGTAAAACCTAGTTCGACCGGCAAGCTAGAGCAACAGACATCAGACAAACAAAGTTTATACATAACAAGGCGCAGATGGAACTATCCAAACAATGACATGCACTATGTGAGTATAAGAAAAGTATGTACTTTGACTATATTACATTCAACGAATATGCTATAATATGTACTACGTATAGAATAGCATAAAATTTTAGCCTAATAATAAAAAACATGGTGACGTGTATTCTTTGTAGAAATGTATCCTTTTGTTAATGTAAGTGTTGGTAGATGCATTATAATTGCAGAATTATGTAGAAAATTTTACTTATCAAGTGTATAATATTAAGCTTTCAGGGTATTCTTAACGCCAAAGTGTCTTCCGTGGGTCCCATTCTGTAAATGTCCGCTGACACCTGGCTTTTAAAAACACCATATAAAACGTACTCCAGGATATATCTCCGTTCTCGAAGGATCTCACCGAGATCGAATTTTCTACCTACAAGGAAACCCGCGGAACCCATTATTACTTCAAAATGCCACTTTACAGACTAATATTCTGTCAAGTAAGGTATTTTCCTATGGGTTTTCAATCTAGAATATCACCTACGTTTTATCATCCTTCCGTTGGGTTTGCAATTGTAGAGGCTGCCAATTGTAATTCAACACAATAGTCCGACCAAGTAGATTACTCTTTGATTCTAACCGTGAGCAATGGCTACAATCTTTGGGGCACGACAGTCTCGACAGCGCATCCGCATTACGATGACTTGTACCAGTACGAAGATCCGTGCCGAAGCCATACTCCGGCTACATTTCTATCAATCAGTAGACTTGCCCTTCGGGGTTTCTAAGCTGTAATAACCACATCCGGGCAACTTTGTCGATTTTCAGGTGAAACTTTTTACCGTAACGCGACAATCCACGCGCTTGCCCTTTCACCATCGCTCCAGCACTTTGCTCTCGCGGAAGATTGAAACTTTGAAATATGTCTGCCAAAGTGACTTTTAGTCGAATTTGGGCATCCTCAAATTCTGGTGCATACTATTGTGTTGCCGGCACTGAGGGTTTGGTGCTTGCACTGTTTGGAGATTTGTTCGTTTCTCCAACATCTTTTCTTCCATTTTCGGCGAGTTTTAAGTGAAGGCGTCTGCGTGGCGTAGTTGGTATGCTTAGGACTACTACGCTGGAGGTTCCTGGTTCAAATCCTGACATGCTCGGCTTGAAAATTGTTGAGCGAGCATTTTTCACAAAAATATGCCTTCAATTAGGTTATGAGTAAAATGGAAGTCCGGTGTGTGAGTGTTGTCATACACGTTAAAGACCCCTATCTTGCTTAGAACAGCATGGGTTCGGCAAAGTTTCAAATTTTACAGGTAAAAACTTATGTTCCTGGCCAATGTAGTACTTTTGGGTGGAGCACGGGAAAATCAAATGTAGTGAGTTTTCAGAGAACTTTCAATATTTGTAAACGGCCCAAAAATTTGGCATTCAAGTTTTACGCGGTACTTAAAGTTTATGTATAAACTCTTCTTTGTTGGTTGTAATTCTCGACTAATTTTTGTTGAACCGGCTGTGCATTCTGATCTAATTGTGCTATAAAATTTTCCTGTAAGTTCACAGCGTTCTCGTTCAGTTTTTCTTCTAATATTTTCGGCAATATATTGTAATTTTTCTGTACACTTCGTGTTAATTTTTTCTACTTGGCTGCTTGACTTGAAAACCTTCAAGAATAAAAAGATTTTGCTTTCCATTTCCTGTTGTTGATTTCGGAGTAGAGACATGCAAACAGGAATTATACAAATGACTTTTTCACTACAACCTCACTAATTGACACCAAATGTAACGATAACTCTATTTGTACAAACTACAGTTCTTTATTATCAAACTGATGACACATGCCTATTCAATAATTCGTTGCTACAATAAAATTCTAGAAGCTCTAGAAGCGCCCACACTCAACCCTTGAAGAAAATTGAGCTTGGCTAATGTTTATTTTTTGCTTTTAAAAATTCTTGACAAGGAATAAGAAGAGCTATTGTAATATAATATTTAAAATCATAAAGTTAAGGTTATGTATTAAATTTTCACTAGAAGTTAGCATAACTAAAGTATCCAGAAATGCATACAACTTTTTCATAAAAAACAGAACTTGCTCTAAATGCACGCAACTTCGATGCAGCAACAGAGATGCAAAATGTGATAGGAAAAAATGCCGCAATTTTGAAGCAGCGCCAAAGTTGCTTCAACAAAAATGTCATATAGGCTTAAGAAATATTTTAATAAAGTAACCATTATTCTTTGAACGAAGAAAATACGCAACAAAATTAATAGACTGATAGTATCTGAACTATTTTTGGCTATTAAACAACAAAAGTTAATTAAATGTAAAGTGAGAAAATGCGTCAAAAAACAAATATAATTTAAAAATTTTGTATAGTCAACTTTCCTGAGCAATTAATTATGTAAGTATTGACTTTTTTAAAGCTTTTAAAAACGAGTTGATGTATATTAATAACATCCGAAAATAGGCAAATCAGTTGCTAGTTGATTATTACGTCAACTTTTTCTTTGGCGATTAGGTGCATCTGATTATACTATGTTTAACGCTACCAGTCGCAGTAAAACTCAAAACCATTGTTTCGCGATGTTCCTGAATGTAAATATTTTCGTTCGTACTTAATTAAATTGCATACTCCTAACGGTACTTACGGTCACTTGCGAATCATAATTAACAATTTCGATTATTTTCTAAACGTAAACAAATTCTTATTCATTACCCTATAGGTTTTGTTAGTACATGTAGTTATAGTTCAAATACTGCAAATCTACTCTACTTCAATGTAGCATTCAAGGAAGTATTTTTCTTAAAAATTATAATTAGTTTAAAACGTGGTTTAGTTATCAGAATAATTCGTTTTCATAAGATTATAATGTGTTATGTATGTGTTTCTGAAAGGTTATTTCGGGCTTGCTTATCTGTACACTGTATTCAATATAACGTTACAGAGTGTTTTTCTATAATTTTATAATCAAAACTAGGCAACAAACCTTACGAGTGCGTAATAATTTCTTTGATTTGGTGGATTTTCGTGTTATTTTGAAGCACGGCGACTAGTTCTAGAGAGCAATAGTTAAATGTTGGTTTTTTATTAATCGATTGCAGTCCTCCTGTTGGAACAATATGATGGGTTTTGAAAAATACCATTCGAGTGGTTGATTATCTAGACAGAAATGTTTTAATGGGAAGCTACGCAGCGAATTATTATTATTATTTTTTTTTTTTTCTTCTTTTGCTCAAAAACGTTTATTTCGTTTTGGTAACTAAAATTAGCGGAGGAGCTATTTAGCTCTACCCGCTAATTTAAAAACTTCCTCACAATATGACATGATTGGAGTATGGTTGCTTTTTGACATATTGAGTGTAGTTTTACAGGTAATTGTAGTTTTTCCAAATTCTTTTGAAAATGAACTGAAGTTATACCATCAACTGAAATAACAAGTGGTATGATGTATAGATTTTTTAGTTTCCACAATTGTATAACTTCAATTCGTAAATCAGTATATTTTTGAATTTTATGAGATTCTGTCTTTTCCAAATTATGTGTAAGGGGTATTGCTATGTCAATGAGAAATCCTGTTTTATTTATTTTATCGATAAAAAGAATATCTGGTTTGTTATATGCTATTGTATGATCAGTTAAAATAGGTCTATCCCAATAAATGAGAGCATCTGTTGATTCTAAAACTGGACTGGGTTTGTATTTGTAGTAAGGCTCCGGATTCACTAGTAGTTTGGATTTCACACCTAATTGTATATGAATAATTTTAGCAATCTGATTATGTCTTCCTAAATATGCTGTTTCGGCTAATTGAGAACAGCCTGCTAAAATGTGTTCAATTGTTTCCCCTACTTTTGAACACTTGCGGCATTTGTCAACTACGTTGGTTTCTTTTAAAACATGTTTTGCGTAATTTTTTGTTCTTATTACGCCATCTTGAATTGCTATTAAGAAGCCTTCTGTTTCAGGATATAAATAACCTAAATTTGCCCAATTTACAGACATTCTTTTATCAATTTGATTGTTTTCTAGAGCATTTGGGTATTTTCCATGGAGATACTTTTCTTTCCAATTTTGTATATTTTCACTTGAACTTGATATTTGATGATAGTTGATAGAGTTTAGATTCAAAGGAGTTTATTTATTTATTATTATTTATTATTATTATGATTATTATTATTATTATTGTTATTATTATTATTATTATCGTTATTGTTATTATTATTATTATTTTATTATTATTATTATTATATTATTATATTATTATAATGCTAAACATTTTAAAACTTGAGGGTCTGGGCAAAGAAAAACGAAAATTTAAGTTAATATCCAAAGTTGCTTATATATTCTAGATGAAAATAATCATAACTATAATGTTAATATTGCGACGTTATATGTAGCGAAATTGTTTAGATTACTTATGTATAAGTTATGTTATTTATAGATACCGCTATATCAATTTGTTACACCTTGACAAGGAATCATGTTGCTTAAGGTATGATTTGAAATTTAAGTAAATAAAAGAGTTTTGAATTTGAAAAAAAATTATTATTATTATTAATATTATTATGTTAGTCTTTTGCGCCCGAACAGAACTGAATTATTTTCAGTAATGTCTTACAAGTTACCTCAAGTGATTTTTTTTTAAAATCATTATTTAGTCCCGTTGCTGTAAACTTAGAAATATTTCATGTCCTTCGATAAGGAAAAATATAGTTGTGTAATATTTAGTGAATAACGTATGTGATGTCATTTCTGCGATGATTACATTAAATTCTAGTTGATATATGTAACGTGAACTGAAAATGTAATTGGTTATTTTGTGTTATTATTCAGCTTGCTGTTGTGTTCGTTTTGTTTGTTTGAACTTCATTCATGCTGTTATTGATAAGAAGAAATAATTCGGCGAGTTGTTTGCGTCACAGATATGAAGTGTGTCAAAGGTGCAGTGTTTTTTTATACAATGATAACGATGTTTACTAGTTTGTCGTTTGTATGAACCTCTATTTAATGAAGGACAGCTGCAAAATGTTGCAATTTTGATGGGAGAAAAATAAATATGTGTAATATTGTCCAAACTTTATCAGTAATTGCAGGTAAACAAGTGTTATAAAAATCTGCAAAGGGGTGCGAAATTAGAAATTCAGTGGGTTCCTACAATTAATAAATTTATAACACGAGGTTATTAAAATTAGTTTGTGAAAGGGTGTTCCCTTGAGAGATGAAATTTTTCCTACAACTAAATTATTTACTGCAATTGGTGCTTAGTAACTTTCAATTAATTCAACCTATCACTATGTAAAATGTATCGAGCAGGGTGTTGAGCTTGGACTTGCTTCACTCTGATCGTCGAAGTCAGCTTATTTATGATAACGACTGTTATTGTTTGGGTATTTATTTAGAGATTAATTTTTACGTTGGCTAACCATAAAATTTTTTTATATAAAACTTTAGAGTACACAATTAGTTGAGTGGCGTTTTCCTAATAATTTTGTTATAGCTACAGTGAATTTCATTTCGACCTGTAGATGGTTCCTTTTTTTATTGCTGTAGGGTACCGCTACATATTTTTTTTAATGATCAAGAGTCATTTGTGGATAATACGCAAGTATATGATTTTTATGTCTATTTTGATATCATAGATTTAATAATGGGTTAAACAAGAGATTGAACACGGTTCATTTTTAAATTTTGTAAATTGCTGCTGTATGTACGTATTAAGATAGAAAGTAGTGACCGAAAACCATTCACTATATATTTTTCACTTCTGTTATTTTTATATATACTATGATTGAGGGTAACATTTGTTTTATGGTAAGGCAGGAATGGATAATTTATTTTTGGGTAGATTTTTATACTGTGTAAATTCTTCGGAATATGTTTTGGGCAAATGTTGCTTTCAATGCGAGTTATATACCTTTTATAACTTGTTGCTTTTTAAGGAGTTGTAAATAAATTTACTCTATTGAAGTTTCCTCTTTTTTTCTGTGTGACCCATCCTACTCTACGACTTTTAAGTTAGCACAATTTTTCTTGGAATTCTTTTTTTTGTTGCGGTACTCAGTGCGGGCTATTTTCTTTGCCTACTTTATTTTTTTTCTTGTCCACACGAAATACCATTGTTAAAATTACTACTAAATGAACTAAATTAGAGCGAGTAGCCTGAACAACCAACAATGCTAAAGTTGTGAGGCTCAAGACTGACTGACCATCATGGGCTCTCCAGGGTATTTATGTTGTCTCTGCCCCTCACATTGTTTGTGGGAAATGCACAGCTCATGTCTGCTTATTTCTTTATTCATTTATACAATACAAAGTAACAATCTTAATTCTAGTAATTGCGGTTTTATAATCTACTGTGACCTGCACCTGCAGTGTCACGTTGCGTCTGGAATACAATGTATTCACATCCGTCCTCATGTCTTCTGTCCGACTTCTATTAACCTTTTATTATCTATCCTTGAATTACACAATGCTGCAAGTTAACTTAAGATTTAATAATTCCATTTAATTATACATATATTTGATTAGGGGGATATGTAACTCGCGTACCTCCTAATTTCTTCCGTGGTTAGCAATTAACTTTCACGTTAGCAGTTGAACTGAGCGGACGTGTTTTGCGGAGCTCGTGGATTAAAAGCTACAAGTAGGTTCTTATATAGGGATTTTTATCTTTTTTACTTTGATGATTTGATTTTTATTTTGTGTTATAACAATACTGTGCGGCATCAGAAATAAATTAAAAAAACAAAAATTAAATCGATTAAATAATAAATAAAGTGTGTATTGCTTAAAATTTTAAATAAAATCCGCATACAAAACCAAACAAAATTAAGTTTCGGCTTAACATATTAAAAACCCCATAAATTAATACCCAAAAACAATTTTAAAAACAACATAATAGGCGTGTGTAATAAATTATGAGTTTTTATACCAACAGTTGTGTAAATCGAGTCAATAACCACGTAAAACTGCAAATAAATTTATAAATTTTTTATACTTTACGTATAACAAAACAACAAATATAAAACCAAAACGTAAACCTTTTTTAATTAAATAAATAGCGTAAAAACGGCAAAGTTGTCATTAAATTGAATAAAAATATTTAAAAACGTTTACTTAAACCGTCTCTAAATCGAGCTCTTGCTCTAATTAGTGGTGTAACAATATAACCTTGTACCAGTTACTAAGCTTCCAAGCAATGACTGGGTTTTGGGGTCGCATTCCATTGCATTCCACTAACGCGATTTCTACTCGTTCGATTAAATAGTTAAATTTGAACGGACCAACCCCAGTCGAGGAATTTATACATTTAATTTCTTGAAGTGGATTCGTTTGTTTAAATTTAAAATTTGAGTTGGAGGTTTGTTTTGTAGGTAATCGCGGTATTTTTATTGGTTCAGCGATTTTATCCTTTGCCGTTCCTGTTCTTTCTCACGTATAGTGGTTTATTTTACCTTGTGTCATTTAAGAGTCACAAAGGTCGCGTCGTTCTTTAAGATGTGTTTGTTGGTTTCTGTAGTTCTTTTGTCCTTTTCTTTGTGATCATGGTGGTCCACCAAGACCATAAACCGTTGCCAAGAAGGAAGAGGGGCGACGGAATGGAGTCAGTAAAGTCGCAGACTCAGGACGCTGTCGGGAAGAGACTCGAAATGATGCTGAAAAAGGTGATGTTGGAAACTCAGGGGAGGTTGAGATGTCAGAAAAAAAGCCTTAACTGACGGCGGTCAGGTCGGGGGAATCGGAGTCCCTTGTAAATGTTACAGTGCTGGAATTGCCCTCAACATCGAGAAAACAGCACAAGTCGACGACCAGCAGTCACGGAAGCGTTACTGCTGGAGCCGTCGACAAACTGGACGTTTTAATGTTTAGAGCGAGATAGGCGCATACCGTCATCCACAAGATGGTACCAAAGACCTCCGAAACGATTGTCGTCAACGACAGAAGGTTGATTTGAAACGCCGCAGACGAGTTCCGGGACGTTGCAAATCAACTTATTGGTATGGTTAGGGCGTTGAATCTTTGCGAAGGGAGTGCTGGGAGGGCAAACGTTGTAGCAGAAGGTCTAGCGTTGAACAAAGCCGTTTCCAGTCGACAGGGTGCAAGAGTTCGGGGAGCGTCGGTGTTAGACAAAGCAACGTACCCTGCAGTAACTGCCGGGACTACTTCGGCGTTTGCTGTTTGAATCGATGCCAAGCCAAGAGAGAAAGATGACGTTAGGTCGATTTGAAAGAGGAAGGTCGATCCCGCTCGTGATGGGTTAGTGGTGGTTGAAGCTGGAAGGACTTGCAGAGGTGGTGCTGTCGTCGGGTGTACTGGTGGAGAGAATGCAAAGAAGCTGCAGTTCAGAACCGGAGGGAACTGCAAGGAGCTCGTAGCCAAGACTATCGCGAAAAGGCGTCCACGAATCGTTCCCCCGGGAGCCAGAAGGGCTTTATTAGGCTGATCGTGGGCCTGAATTTCCATTTCTGCAATTTGAAGCTTGAAGATCACCTGATAGAAAAGTTTCGGTTTGGCAGAAAAGATCATTAGATCCATTCGACTGAATGACTACCTATTTCACTGGACTAATCATACAGACCATGAATAAACCAATGTTGCTTCTATGGTTAGAGTTAAAAACTGAAAAACTTTGTACCAACGTTTAAATTTCAAGTTAATTGTCAATTGGTGCTATATCACTTCGCAATTACGGCTTTCAGTGGAAACAAAGAAGTATTTTGAAGATAAATTACTACATCTGAGCCAGGCACGGCGAATAGTGTTGCTTTCATGTGTTCAGTTCGCTATTTACGTTTGAAAACACACAGGCCACATACATATGCCAGCTATTTCAATTGGGAAAGTGCTTATAAAAAACCAGCTATTAAATGTAATTGCCTTATATTGCTTTAACGACAACAGTGTTAAAGAAAATTTTTTAAACAATTTATATTTAAAATTATTACAAAAATATGTGGACGTAATCAAATGTATTACATTCTGTCATATATTTAAAAATAAAATATTTCCTCCAGCGTCAAAATTTAATTACATTATTTGAAATTAAATGGAAGATGCATGAATATTTCGTTCTGAAACGTGCTATTCTACGCTGGTTTTGCAAAAGGGTGTAATAAATTATTTGCGCCATAGTTTCCTTTTATTTACAGTAAGGAAAAAATTTACCAAAAGCTTTAAGTGTTTAAGTATAAAAGTGATTCTGGACCAGTTCTGCAATAGTTAATAAAGAATGAGAAGAAATGGCGTATTAATTTTAACTATAAACAATAAGTTATGCGATACCAAAAAATGCATTGAGAATAGCTAAATTACATTGATGACCTATCTCATGTATTATTACACTACATTTGATTTTCCAATTCTCCATCCGAAGGTACGACATTGGCCAGGAATCGAGTTTTTCGTACCTGGAAATTTTTTTATTTTGCCGAACCCTTGCTGCTGCAAGCAAGATAGGGATCTTTACATGTATTATTACAGCGTTCGTATCACCGGCACTGCTTATAACAAGACGCCTGATTTTGTATGCCTAAAACCGCAGCTTTCACCGTCGGGCATAAATGGCGTGTTCAGATATTCTAGACATCCTAATCTCAAATAGTGTTTCTGCGAAATACTATGTAAACTAATCTTTGAGGATATTTAATATCAGTGTTATTAATAGGGTAAGGGTTTAGTTTGTTTGTTTTGTAGGGGATCTTAAAAGGTACAGTGTATGACGCTATACGAACATTGATAATGCGGGGCAGGTACATCAGTGTTTTGATGATGCAGTGTAACTAGTACGAAACTCTAATGTAATGTTTATCAAACAATTTTGTAAAGCCTGCGTAGAACAGGACATTTGTGTATTCAACCAAATGGAGAGAATTTAAACATTTTTTGCGGCTACCTACATTTAAGTACATAAGTACGCAATTTTATAAACATGTTTTCAAAGTTTTTAATTTTTTAAGAAATCATATTTCTTGCATAAGTATTTACTCTAATCCCTAGTCAGGAATCCCCAGTCACAACTTCATTGGGTAAATCAACTTGCAGGTTAGGAAAAATAAAGTCGGTTCTTCGCGAATACACCCTCTGTGGTTTTTCGCCTCTTTACTTTACACGTACATGTACAGGCATTTCTAAAAGCATCCTTTTAAATTCAGAGTCGTTTTTAAAGAAACAATGTTTTTATGTGAATCTACGTTTATGCTTAAGCATAAGTTAAAATATATTTACGAATTCGTGAATCGCTCTGTATAATTCGCTGGATTGTAATTTAATTTTTATATTTTTACCTAAAATAGTTTCAGAATTTTGCTTTGTTTTAGCTAGTAATAGTCCAGATATGTTTATTTGTTTAATATAAAATAATTAAATATAAATTTAATTACTATGCTAACAAGACAGAGGTTCAATTTGTGATACCTGTGGTATAGACAATTTGCAGGATTTCCTTTACATTTTTCTAGAAAATGTAAAACTGGCTTACGCGGACAGCTAGTTGCAACAATATGCTTCGTCTATGTATTTACATGTCACAGGTAAGACTGCAATGCAACTTTTTGAATGTTCCTTAAGCTTCAGTCAATTTTCTGAAAAGTGGTTCAATATGGACGACTTTACTACATATTAGTACCAAGAATATAATTTTCTTATTTTCATTACCGTACTTATTAAGCCATCATTTAAACATTTAAAGCAAAAGATTGTTATTTTTGTTAACAGTTTTATGAGGAAGCCTCTAATATTTTTGAAGCGCTCTATATTTTTTAATTCAGTTATGGATGCAAAACGGCTGCATTTAATAAAACGTTTGATTTTAAACATTAATACGACGCAGGCGTTTTGAAACTTGGATTGGTTGTATAAAGCGTCGTGACAGTGACGCTGTTAGTCGGCATGCGGCGTCGGAACGAATTGAACGTTTATTAATCCTGATGGCTTCGAAACGCGCGTGTTTTTCTGCTGAAATTTTAGCAATACTATTCAGCCTTCTTGCCGCAACTGCAGAACCTTTAGGTAGGTGAAACTGTATTAAATGTAGTTATAAATTTAACGTAGGCATAATTTATTATGCTACCAATCAACATATTTATTTAGGTTTATTGTAGGAAATTTGAAAATTGCATGCACCGTTACAAATTGTACCTTGCAACCCCTAGAATAACACGGTCAAAAGTTTATCACGTACATAATAAACTGTAGCTTATAACTAGACAGCTTCAGCTTATAAATAATAAGTAGGATTTTTATTTTGCCATTCAGTCAATATTTGCTGCACTCGTTAACTGTGATTGAAAAATTGAATAATAAATACGAAAGAAGGATATCGAGTTAGTTGCTTTCCTAAAATGTAATAAAAACAGTAACTCTCTATAAAATGTCAAAAAGCCACACTATTACATGATTGCAAGAGGCCCATTCATATCTCATCCTAAGCTTCTCTCTACTCGCTCCGTTACCCTTACCTAATTGGACGGTTTGGGGTTGCTGGGGGTTAACAAGATAACACTTCAAATTTTCTCGCATAAGGTAAATTATCTGTGAATCTTCAGAAAGAGCACACTTATTCAGTGTCCTTCTTTTTGTTAAGAATTGGATTTAGAAGTACCCAATCGTATATTCAACGCAAAGTAAACTTTAACAAATTTACTCGAAGTTAAGGATCAGCACGTTTCACTCAGTCCACTAGTAGTGGCCGACGATGTGGGAGATGATTGGATCACTTTTATGAGCTCCCTGGGGATAAACAACACATTTACCAACGAGAAAACACCAGCTAAGCGAGAAATAGCGGCGGCTCAGGAAACTCAGATATTCCAAACAAATGCAAGTGCATTTAGCATAGAAATGACTCCATCTCCTTGCAAAAAGAGTACACAATTAGGCTTTTTAGAATATGTTAATCCAGCCGTTTGAAATTTCCGCAAATAAATTAAATTTATTATACGTATCTAGAGTAGACTGTGCGTAATAAAAAGCGTGCTTTATGCTTTAATATAAGAATAAAGTACTCCAATGATAAAGCTGTTTAGCTCAGATTTCACACTAACGAGCAATAGTGTTGATTTATATAAGCTTGGAATTTTTAATTATTCCCTGACTAATTTTACACAAACACGGCGTGCGTTTATTACTCCATAAGAATTTTCTAACCGGCATTACGATTGTACAAATACTTTCTTCCAAAAACCAAATGCACCTATTTCGTTTGAGTTTAATTTGAAGTCCTGTGGGAAATTCATCGCAAGCGAAAGTTAATAAAATATAAGTTAATAATACCAAATAAAAGTAGCCATAAACTTGGTGGAACAATAAAGCTCGAAAAGGTTTCTAATGTGAGGTTACGGACTTTAATAAGTCATCTAATGTAGACTTTATTGGACGGGGAAATTCGCTTAAATTTTGGTATGCATAATCATCTTATTCTGCACCCCTCTATACATATACAAGCAGGTGCGGTTTGTTCAGCTGCGTTAGGCAGCTTAATATTCCATTATCCTAAAACTCATTTTATAATAGGTATTTGCTAGTTTGGAAAAAGTATGGACTATATACGATCATATGATACTTTCCTCCAGGAACACCTGCTACATCTCCTAAAACTTTAACTACAACCGTACTGTTAAAACGGCGAACGTTTTATGGTATCGTAAAACAGAAAACCAACCTCATTAACCTGAAGCATTATACGGTGGAATAGTTACATTTAGTAATGAGTTGAAACCGCAAATATTTCAGCATTTGCTCTAATTTGGGATTGATGTTGAATAACAAACTTATTTGCCTTGTCAGTATATATGTACCGCATTGGTGTGCTGCAGTTAAGTTTGTTCTCTATTTGGAATGGCTTGGAATAGAACTTTTTGTGGGGCAAGCTTTAAACGTAGAGTTAAATAGTTTGTTGCTTCTTCGGAGAGCTCGTCATGAGTGACTTGGAATTTGCACACAAAGAGGAAGATTAAATTATAGTCTCCAATTTTATACCCAAGATGTTCCGACACTACGGTTAGAGAGACAAACAATTGTCATTGCTTTATTTGTTTAATTTATCGCAATCTTCTCCAAAACATATGGGCACTAAGGAAACACAAGCTGCATCCCATTAATATTATGCCAACTTAAAACACAAAAAGAAAATAGTTGTTGGATTAGGTAGAAGATCTCTCTTTGCAAAATAGAGATATAGTCAACAATAGAGGAAATTTTGTATAAACTGAAAGGTTCCTGAACAATATAATTTTAGAGTTTGTCTTTTTCAACAAGTTCAAAACATATCAGTATGCGTTTTTGATCAGAAGGTACATTATTTGAACTACACTGTAAAATATTTATATTGAAGAAGTTTTAATTTTCTTTACATATACTTTTAGACCATCCTCCGCGAGCAAGAAAGCTACAGATGGATGCCTGGTATCTTAATGTGAACAGTATCGAATGACTTTCTTGTTATCTAAAAAAAGAGAGTTTGTGTCCTGGTCAGTCCTTTCTATGAAAATGAATGATCCCGTTTTACGCAATTTAAATATTTTAGTTATTCTGTTGGTGTTAAAAAACTGATTTTTTAAAAAATTTAGTTGTTACTATTACTCTAATTTTAGTTAAAATATGTTTCGTTCCAGAAATATAGACAAAAATTACATAAGTTGATGTTTTTGAACGACTTGTTTCTTTCTAATATCCTCAAATTTATTTGTTTTTTAAATACCTGCTCTTAATAAACTATAGAAGTTCGTGAAAAAGAACTAAAGTTTCGAGGTGTTGCAGCGGGTTGATGGTCTACAGTGTTTGAGTTGCGAGTAAAATCAGCGTAAAATTTAGATATGCTTTGAAAGGGCAGGGACATCGTAACATTTTAAATGTACGTTGGCTAACCACGGTGGTGTGCGAGTGGGTTCCTATGAAAGAAGTAATAGAAATAAGCAAAAATAATGAAAAGAAGTAAAAGCAAATATTCAAAATGGCTGAAATACAAACAAACTACGTTACAATATTTACTTACCCTAAAAGGCTTTCTCGTTTCGTAGTCCAGGGGAGCGAAACCATATTGTCTAAGCAATCTCTTGGATATTTTCCCAATACGGAAGACGGTTATTGCAAATTGGTCTCCTTTGGTTTTGGTTTTCCAAATGTATCACCTTATCCGTTAACTTATTCTGCAATCCCTTAAAACCGCTCACTGTAGTTTTGGTTAAATTAAAGGGAATTGTACAATAAACTGCCCCCCTCCAGTTTAATTCTATGGCTGTAGTAACAGGATATCCTTTCACAATTTTGTCTGTTTACCTAGTTCCTCAATAAATTCAACTAAAATTCAAATTACCTTGACATTTTTTGACATAAGATAATTGCAATATAAATACAAATATACGTTCCTAAAATAAAAACCTAAATTTTTAACTACGAACTGGCAAGGTATTCATAAAAGAAATCCTAAGGGAAAACATTAAATCAAATCCGTCAGTAATAGTATCACTCCGACTTTCCCAGCTTTGACATTGAACTACATGGCATTCTAGATCCAATTGCCCTTAATAACAAACAAAAAATAGTTATGTACCAACTTTTCCGTTTATTACTGCATTGTTCATTATAAATACTAAAGCTTGATGTTTTAGCTAATACTAAATTAAACCAATAAAACTTACATTTAAAATCAATACGTACATATTTCTTAGTATTTTAGAATGTTCCAAATTCCTAGCATAATAACATCATGCTTAAATGTAGCCAACACGGGATCCGTCGCCAAGTCATCGTTCAACAAACTGATTGCTGTTTCGTGCGATTAATTTTCTGTTCGATAAATCCCAACAATATGTGTTTCATAAGTCACACGTACATAATTGACAGGATAAACATAAAAGTTTAAAGCTACTCACTGTATAATTCATTTGTTAAAAGATTAAAGATGTTTAGAAAACGTCAGCTTTTCAATTTCTTGTTTTCCAAGACCAACTCCTTTAAAACAATTACCGCCTTATTTTATCTATCGCTTCAGGCAACCCTTTTATTGCGGTACACACAAGCATTCATAATCCCTCACGCCGATTAATGTTCCTTGCCAAATTTGTAACTGTGGCTATACACTAGCACCTGCACTGTTTAATTGTCCCTACGGAGAAGTCCACGTTACATCTTGAAATTGCGTTCCGTGCACTAAATTTTAACTTGTCCCCATACCGTACCAACCGCGCGGTCTATCCGCCTTATTACTTGCTCGAATGTAGTATGACTTCATTTTAAACTTTCTAGTTACATGCTCGGGAATAATTTATTAATTGTTTTCCTTCGGATCTCTAACTTTCACCAAGCCCTCTCCCACACTCTTTCTTTGTTTTCGATTGGTATGCCATTGTTTAGTTTTTCTATTGAGTTTGTTTTAAAACAAATAAAATATGGGCGACTCCTTTAATTTTTTTCTTATGTAACCGAGTTGGTACATTTTAATATTGTATTTTATAATATTTGGTTTGTAATCTACTATCTGGGATTTTCACTATAGCATCGAATCCTCCTTTGCATTTAACCACATTGTAATGACCATATTTTTGTCTAGTTCTGTTACATTTTAAACTATAGCTGTAATTGTTTCGATGTATTACTAAATGGAATTGTTTCTAATGAATACTGTACAAAAGCTTTCTTGATTTTATGTGAAAAATGAGTAATACGTGATGTTGTAACTGTTTTCCTTTTTGGCGGTATTTAGATAAGTTATAGACCTGACGTCCGTTCATATATGTGTTACACAGAAATAAAACTACGTTTTTGTGGTTTCAGGTTTACTCCCCGAATTTCCTTTCATATAACTAAAAGTTTTTTGTAGTGTCATGCTGAATGAACACTACTATTCAGGAAATCAGAACATACACGGTACATCAATATCTATTTTGTCCGTTTACAATTAACTTTTTTCTTTTCTGTCTGGTTCTTATTTAACGTAGCGCCAACGCATTACAGGTTATACTTGTTTTAATCTAGTTTTTTTAGTAGTGTTGCTTTATTGGCCATGGTGTGTGGTAGATATCTAAGATATATAATATCAGTAATGGTCCTGAAGACTCCGCCGTTGTTTAAGTATCAATCATAAATTTGCTTGCTACTGATAAATTTAATTATTAGACTGCTGATAAATTGGTTATAAATATGGAAGCTGCAGCGAAAGATATTGCCAAATTCTAGATGAAATAATTGTATGGTAGTCTACTTACACAAAATTGATTTTAAAATTGATATCCTGGAGCAGTATTTTATATAGGATCATATTTTAGAAATTACTAAGGAAAATAGGGATAGGTCTTTTCTGAACTTAGATAAGAACCATCTAGCGATAGATAAAACTGCTTTTAAAAACCGTTGGTTAATTTGCAGCACAAATCTTTGATCTGTTGTGTTAACCGGGGACGTAAATATGGGACGATGGTCGGGGGACATCTCCTGTTATGTTTGTCGGTAAAATTTCTTTTAATCGGTATTTTTTAACATGCGTCTAATAGCGAGTATCTTTAATTTGCTTGAAGAAGCTTTAAGAGCTGGGCATGAGCAGCTCGCGCAATTTGCGGTCTAAACACATTAACGTTAACTACAATCCAATATACAAACGAAATTGTTAAAAATATTTAGCTATTACGGAAGTCCAATTAACTAACTCATGAGATACTGAAAATTTAATCAGTTAGTATTATGAAAGTACACAGAATTTAAACCACAAAAGAAAATCCATACATCATTTTTAGAATTTAACTAAATGGGCTTATGTAGTGTGGTGCGTGAAATTAGCCGCGATATTGAAGCGCTAGTGCCTTTATGTTTGCATAAGTTAGAGCTTTATTAGTGCTCTTTGGTGTTTTATTAGGGAAGATTGTCGAATAAACGTATCGCCAAAAAGTCAACTTATAATTTACCGGCGGAACTTGGGCAAAAGTTAATGCTTTGTTAGTACCCCGTAGTGCTTCATATAACAGTGGCATACGACAAATAATGAATAGTTTGAGAAATTTACATTTTTGCGGTTAAGTTTACAACTGGTTGGGGTCTATTTCATACTCAAAAATCCGTTTCACCAAAAGTTAGTGATCCGTTAGCGCTCTTCACTGCTTTCTATTTCTGTGGCGTGCAACATCGATTAAAAAAGTTGCGGCAACTTATACTCCTAAATCTAACAAAGGTTTGTTTTAATTTCAAAAAACCTTTACAGCCGAAAGTTAGGGTCTTATTTGTGCTCTTTAGTGCTTCATTGGGAACGGCGGCGCTGGGAGCCTATTAATAAAAAATTTACAACCAGCTATATTTTTACATCAGGCGTCGGCTTGCTTCATTTTCAAAATTTTGGTACAGTTGAAAATTAGTACTTTATTAGTTATCTTTAGTGCTTTTTATCGCATTAGCGTACGACTATTAATAAAACAAATGTGGCCAATTACAACAGGAGGCGGTTTGTCTTAATTTCAAAAATTTTCTACAGCCAAAAGATAGTGTTTTGTACTCTCGCGTGCTGCATGCTTTAGTAATGCAAATATGAACAGCAGAAATATGAGAACCTGTCAGGGAAACAAATTATACTCAGTGACAGAAATTGCAACACCAAGAAGTGTTGAAAATTTTTTGGCCAAGCTTGGCAGACATGTTTAACTACTCAAAGGTAATGATTAGTTAAAATTTCGTCGATATAGAGCAGATGGTACTGTTATAACTGAAAATTTTCTCATTTCTTATTAACATTATTATCTGATGTATTTCTTGCACATTTTGGTTGAATTTTGTGTTGTATCTGTTAAACTTTAGTTTATTTTCGTGTTTCGATGGCGTGATTATGCCTAGAGTGCGGCAACGTGGAAATTATCGCCAGTTGAGCGAATGCCGCAGAGGTCGAACTATTGGGTTGTGTGAAGGTGGTTTTTCTTTTAAGGAAATTGCAAATCGCCTTAACCGGAACCAAATTACAATTATGCACTGTTGTCAATTATGGATTAGGGAGAACCACAAATGTCGTAAGAAAAGAACTGGTGGTCGAAATTTGTTAATTATGTACAAAACCGCTATCTTCGCCTAATGGCTGTAAGAGACCGATTATCCAGTACCAGGTCAATTGCTGATCACTGATTAGGTAATAGTGGTCAACCTGGAACCCTTTGTTTGGTTTATCGCCGAATTAGGGCTTTCTGCTTGCAATCCCATCGATCGCATCTTGTGTTACCGCTTATGTTCCAACACCGAACGCAACGTTTGGAGTGCTGGAATTTGCGATTACACTGGAGCCTGGAGTGGCATATGGTAGTATTCAGTGATGAATACCGATTCTGTTTAGGAATGCACGATGACTACACGGGTCAGACAAAGACGTGGAGAACGTGCCAAAGATAAATTTCTGTTGAAAAGCATGTGCACGGAACTGTGGAGCTATAGTATAGGGTGCTTTAACAATGGAAGTAGGTCCCATTTATTGTTCATCCTAAGCAATATGAACGCCGAGCCCTAGGTGAAAGAAGTTGTGGAACCCCATATCCTTCCTTATCTTTAACAGCTTAAAGACTAACTTTTCCAGCAGGATAATGCCCGTCCTCACATAACGAGAACTAATCTCAACCGATTTGAAAACGCCCATGTCGATATTTTACCATGGTCATCCAGATCTCCCGATATTTAGACAATTGAACATGCGTGGAACATTATGGGTAGAGAACTGTGGAACTAAGCAAATCTTCCGAATGCACTGAAAACTCTCCGACATGAAGTGCAGGTTGCATGGGACACAATACCATAACGGGAGATTGACCACCTACTGAATTCGATGCCACAAAGTGTGTGGGAGTTGTAACAAAATAGGGGCCTCAACACATAATTAATAAAAGTCGTGTTAATCTTTTGGTTTTTTGTTAAAGTTTTAACTAATTTTTGTGTTTGAGTAATTAAAGATATCTGCCAAGTTTAGTCAAAAAATTAAAAACCCTTCTTGGTCTTGTAATTTCCATATCAGCGAGTATCATTTGATTAATTTTATACAAAAGTAATGCCCCCAAACTCTAGCCGAATGTTATTTACTGAGATAGAATTGGAATAGAAAATCGTAAATGTATCTTGCTTGTTTCATTTTTCTTCAAATCCCAACGTAGTCGCACCACCAGTTGCAGAAATAATCTACTTCAAATTGCAGAGTTGAAAGCTGGAAGTTGGCTACAGAATTTTTGTTATTGACGCCCTAAAGATTTTGCGTAATAGAATTTTTAGTCCTTTGATGGTGCTTTAATGTTCGCCAACCACAACGCAGCTGCAATGCTGGTGTCTGAAGCATTCGACTACAAAGTAGTATATTTAAAATTAAGCTTTGGAAATTAGCATAACTAAATTAGTGTTGAGTAAAATGAATAGAAAAACCTGAAGACATTTCTGTAGCCACGTGAAGTTCGTTACACATGTAAAACACAAAAGATGCCATATAGCAAAATGCTTAGTGCTTCATTGAGTTTGAAGCAACAACGCGGCCGCTCATCCGGTTGTGGAGATATTCGACTTGATGTTTCAAATCCGTAAGTTGTCTACAGATTTCTTCTTATTGCAGCACTAATAATCTTAAGTAGGAGAATCTTTAGTGCTTTCGAATTAATTCATTTTGCTTTAAATCTCATTGTAGTGGCACCTCCAGTTGCGCAAATATTAGACTTCAAATTGCAGAGTTGGAAGCTAGAAATTGGCTACACAATTTTTGTTGTTGACGCACTAACGATCTTGCGTAATAGAATATATAGTCTTGTGATAGTGCTTTGTTTGTCGTCAATCACAACGCAACCACACTTCTGATTTCTGAAACATGCCACTACCAATTTTAGTTCCGGGAGTTGGGTAGAGCTTTTTTGTTATGGAAACACTAACGATCACATACGATATAATCTGTAGCACTTTGTTAAAGTTCATTATGCTTTAAACTACAACGCTTTTGCAGTTCCGTTTTCGGTAATATTGGTCTTTAAATTGCTGAGTTGGTAGGCAGAAGTTAACTACAGATTTTTATTATGGAAGCACTTATGAGCTTATTGGCAAAATCTTTAGTGCTTTGTTAGTGGTTCATTGTGCAGCAGACTTCATCGCGGCCGGGTTCCGGTTTCGAAAATATTCGACTTCAAATATCAGATCTGGAAGATGACTATACATTTCTTGTTATGCATGCACTGACAGTCGCTTGTAACGAAATCTTTAGTGCTTGTTATTGCTTCTTTATGTTTCAAACACCAACACATTCACATATCCAGTTTCGTAAGTATAGGACTTAAAAGTGCAAAGCGGGAGTTTGGCTTAAGTTTTTTGTTAGGGTAGCACTAATTATTTTAGGTAGATAAATCTTTAGTGTTTTATTGTATGTTAAATACCACTGCAGCTGCACTTCCGGTTTTGAAATACCAGCCCCTAAAATACTGATCTGGCGTTTTACCTTTTTTTTTAATTGGGTAGCATAATGCGATGTATCAAAGGCTTTTAGTGCTTTATTGTGCCTCAAAGTTCAACCCTACCTCGATTCTTCTCTTCTCGGAAATGATACAGCCTGTAGGGCAGCGCTTGAATAGGGCGTTTCAGATTAAGAAAATTGGAGATTGTTATTGAGGGTAGCAAAAAAATGTTGTCTTGTGCTTCCATAACAACAAGATGCAACAAACCTGTTATGCACTTTTAAAACTAATGTTTCCAAAACCGGAAGAGCAGTTAATTGTGGTTGAAGCACAATGAGGGACTAACAAGGCGCTGACGATTTTACATACTTAAAACCAATCGCGCTTCCATAATCAAAAGGCTATAGACAACCTTCAAATCTGAATTTTGAAATCGAATATTTCAGAATCCGGAAGTGCGGCAGCGTTGGGGTTATTAGCGTCATCAAGCACTGAGAATGCAAGAAAGGCAAAGTTCGTTTGATCGTTGGTGCTTCAGGTACCAAAAAGTTCTAACCAAATTTCCCGTCTCAAATTTTGTAAATATTTTACAGATGTTGCGTGGTTCGGCTATTTTTATTACAGTGAGACCAAATACCATTTATTTTTACTGCTTTGGGTAAAACAGCAAAGATATAGTACTAACAGCAAAGTCGCTATATTAGATGTCGATTAGGGGTGAAGTAAGCTAAGAACCGAACCACTCAAATTTCCCTCAGAAGTTTAACCATAGATGTTGTTTAATCCGTACTAACCGTAAGTACTCCTGGAGACTTCCGAACCAACTCTGAACTTTATTTCAGCAGGATGAGACCAAAAGGGGGGTTTCTAATAATACGGAAATATCAGGCGCCACTAAACTCAAAGATTTAACATAAGCAAGACAGCGTCACCAAAGAGATCGTAGGAACTTTAGTAATGACTATACGCACCTAAAACACAAAGGTTAAGATTATTATAATTAAACAATTTTATTTCTGAAAGAAAAAGTAATTATATATTAAATATCTACCAGATCACCATTTGCATCTGAACAAGAAGTATGTGAATATAGTAATTAATAAATATAAGGGTACATAATAATGTATAAGAATTTAAACTCATCAATACGCACTACTTATTTTGCGTTCTATAAGGTTTATAAGAGTTGTTGAGTGCATAGTTTTATAAGATTACTTTCTTAATACCCTGTAACGTTTATGAATTAATAAAAAAACGTCTGAGGAAAGTAACGTGTGTACATCTATTTAAATAAGCATTATTCTTAAGTTACAGATATTTAAAATTAACATAACAAAAATTAATTCTATGTATTATCTTGGCTGAAGATGGAAATTATATAAAGTTTTCACACTTTAGATTAATGACAAATATCATAATTGATATAATTTATCATAGTCAGACCTGAGTACGATGTACACGTAATCTTGAATAAGCCTTTAAGAGTTTTTAAATTATGTGAGAGTTTATATTTATTCTTATAAGATAGTCACATAAGATTCTAAAACAGATTTTAAATAAAGTATTGTACTATAAGATTTTAATTTGGTGGAAACTTAACTTCAAGTGTATAAGGAGGTTATCAAAGCAGAATTTCTAAGGAGTAAAATCGCTTATACAATTATTTTCTCAAAAGCATAACCATAATTAATTTCTTATTATTTATACATATATATAAATTTTTCAGAATGACAATAATTAAATATAGCGGAAACTTAATAAACATCGGAATACACAATATTGCAATTAATATAGATAAGTAAAGTTTGACTTCCCGATCAAGTTGACATTAAATTTAAATGACATAATTGTATTGTAAAACGTATTGTCAATCTGTAACGGTGTAACCTGACTAAAGGTATCTTTTTATAGATGAAAGCATACCAACAAAATGGCTCCTACATAAACAGCTGTTGTTCAAGGACCAAGTACGAAAGAAACTGCTACAAACCATATGCATTAAACTTATTAATTAAAACTTCTATATTCATTAAATGATAAAGTTTTTATATTGCAGAATTTAAAAAACTGTCCATAAAATAAATCATAAAGTAAATGTTGTGCTGGAATATTTAAATTCAATTAGATATAAATTCACACATATTTTACAAATCATACTGTTTTTCCGTCACATAACTCAAACAAAAAAGTTCTTAAAGATCAATCCAAAGATCCCACTTAAACTTATTAACCCTACAAAACATGTTGCATACATGATTGTTCAAATATGGCTGTTTTTGAATATGGGAAAAACAATCTATCTTGACTACGAACGCTAAACACGACACGTGCGGCTTGATGAAACCACATATAACTAGATATGAATAGATATTTTATAGTCAAGCAACATTTTCCATTTCAATAAATAATTTTGAAACTGATTTTTATATCTTTTACAATTCTAAAGAGAGGACTAGCAAATGTTAACTTGGAACACTTTGATATGAAAATAAAGTTTGCTTTTAACAAATAAAACCTAATACTGGTAATATACATGGTGATATACTAATAATTATCAAATTGGAAGTTTTCTAAGCCACTTTATGCATAAAATAAAAATGCTTCAATTTAAAGTCGTATATTTCAGAAACCGCACGTGCGGATGCATTAGAGTTTGAAGCACAAGGGAGTTTTAACGAAACCCGCACAATTATATAGCATAAGTTTATTAGTGCTTCCGAAACAAAAATCTGTAGCCAACTTCTGACTGCTAATTAAATTTGAAGACGATTGTTTCCAAAACAGGAGGTGCAGGTACGCCTGGATTAAAGTTTGAAGCAGAATAAAGCACTAATAAAGTACTAAAGATTATGCTAGTATGATCGTTAGTGTCACCGTGACGAAAAAGTTCTAGCCAACATTTGTATCTGTAATTTAAATTTGAATATTTCAAAAACCATAAAGGCGGTTACTTTGAGCTTGAACCAGAATCAAGCATTAACGACGCGTTAAAGACTACGTTACATATGGTCGTTTAAACTTCAGTAACAAAAATTCATGTAGCCAACTTTCACATCTGAAATTGAAAGCCTTATATTTTCGAAACCGGAAATGCGGTTGCCTTGGGGATTGAAGTACAATGAATCATTAATGATGCCATAAAGATTTTGCTAAATAAAATCATTACTGCCTCTATACCAAAAATAAACGTTGCCAACTTCTAGATTTGCACTAAGAAATTTAATAATTTCGAAACCGGACATGCATCTGTGTAGAAGTTTGAAACTCAGTCAATGAATATGGTATGCTTTGTACTTTGTACTTTATATGTGTAGCCAACTTCGCGGCCTACATGACTGTTATTGAATTTCTCTATTTATTTTACTCAATGCTAGATTAATTGTGCTTGCTTTTCAAACTTAATGTTGAATATACTGCTACTATTAACGTCACAACTTATTAAGTTGCAAGTAAAACTTTCGGAAAGTATAATAATATGTGTATACCTGAAATTTTTAATAATGCATTAGGTAATCAATATCGTTAAAATTTACCCTATAATTACGACTCGGGTCGCAACTTCTTAATATAATTGCATAAATAATTATTTTTCAAGGAATGCAACGAGTTCTTTTTGAACACACTATTCACGAGCATTAAAACAAATTATTCGTCATTTGAAATTTGTATTATTATTCACATGCAAGTAAAACAATATCTACATTTTTGAAGTGTTTCTTTAGCACAGAGATTGTTTTATACTATAACGGTATAAGAGCGTCTAGAAAAATATAACTTCAGTCCTTTATTTCAATTCTACATCAGTAAATAGCATTCGCCTATAGTTAGGGCGCATTATTTTCATAAAAAATCGATCAAACTAATTTGCATCGTCAAAAGATTCGCACACTTCTGATATCTAATGTTTGCATGCCACTAAAATGTAGAACACTCGAAAGTACAAAATACTCTTTTTCGGATGCTAAAATCTTTGAAATTAAAACACACCGCGGCGTTGTATTGCCAACAGTTGTGTTAGCAGTCCTACGCCACTGAGATATGAACCACTAAAAAACATCAATAAAACACCAACTTTCGGGTGTACCAAATTTCTGAAATTGAAGCAAGCCGCTGTAAGCAGTAACAATGTAAGTGGCCGTAATTTCTTACAAGCAGCCTTGCGCCGTTAAAGTATTACGCACTAAAGAGTACAAAGGAAGCACCAAATAATACCTATAAAAAGATTTTTGAAATTGAAACAAGTCACGACTAGATTTAAAGATATAAGTAACCACATATTTTCTATTTGAGGTTGTACGCCACTGAGATATGAAGCATTAAAGAGCACTAACAAAGTACCGATCTTAGGCTAAAACGAATTTCTAAATTTGAAACAAACCGAAGCCAGCTGTGAAGTTAGCCGCAAATAGGTATATGACCACAACTTTTTTATCAACATTCGCACGCCATTATGAAATGAAGCACTAAAGCGCATCAACAAAGCACCGACTGTTGGATGAAACGAATTTCCGAAGTTGAAATAAACCGCAGCCAGGTGTGAAGTTAGCCGCAAAATATGAGAGACCATAAGTTTTTTATTAGCTGGTACTTTAGTGAGATATACGGCGCCAAATAGCACTAGCGAAAAGTTAACTTTCGATTATAGAAAGCTTTCTTAATTGAAGAAAACACCGGCTAAGTTTAAGTCCCGCCAGAAAATTAAAAGTTGCGAATTTTGGCGATACGGTTATTCAGCGATCTTGTTTTATAAAATGTTAAAGAGCACTAACAGAGCACTAACAGAGCACTAACAGAGCACCAACAGAGCACCAACAGAGCACTAACATAGCCCTGACAGGGCACTAACAGAGCACTAACTTTCGGCTCTATAAGAACGTTAGTGCTTACAAAGTCGCAGATACTTTCACGCACCTTGTGTGCAATGTCTTCTATTCAGAAATGTTGCAAACACATCATTAACGAGGGTTTTAATTATAATCTCAAGAACTTTATATAATATCACTGTTAAATAAATAAATAACTAGTATGAAGAATCATTTATATATAATGTGAGTTTCTGGGGTTTATTACTTTTGTTCATAATCATTATATAATGACGTAGTCGCATATTTTGCCCTATTTGGCTTTAGCATTATTTTGATGACTAAGGTTCTACTATACAGGGGGTTTATAACAGAACTCTTTGATTTAAAGTTTTGCTTCTACACAGTAAAGTTAAAATAATAGTTATTAAACCTATATAGTTTTAAACAGAATTTTTATTGGTACCTAATAAGGTTCTATATGTGCACCATTTGTTGCCCTGACCACGTCTAAACGATAATCAGTTTCTTCCCAGGTATTCAGCAGCATATCAGACGTGACAAATGTTACAGCTGCAACAATCCTCTCGTTCAAATGAGAAATGTCACGGATCTTCTCGGAATAAGCAATGTTTTTTACATGTCCACGAAAAAAGAAATCTAGTGGAGTCAGATCTAGGCTCCTTGGTGACACTGCATTGGGCCTACGTTGAATCTTATACCCATTCAATTTAAGCCTTTTTCGCATCACTTTGTACACGATAGGCTTAGGTATTCCCAACTCCAAACTTCACCTTGCCAATGACGCTTTAGGGCTACGAATGCAAGATGTACGGGTCCGTTACACATTCTGTTCAGAGACTGAAGGTTTACCCCGGGGGCTTAATTTTTACGACACTACCTGTTTTCCGAAAGTGATTATACCACTGCAGAATAGTTTTGTTAATAGGTGCATCACCGCCATATTCACGTCGATAATTACGCTGAACTGTGATCACTGAACTCGATTGAACAATTCAAATCACACACTGAGATTTCTGCCGTGGTTAGCCATGACTGGTGAGTGGTGACTGCCAGCCGGCGGTAACAGTAGCACTCTTCCTCCATCACGCTCGCTCCAAGGCTACGCACTGCGATTGAATAATCTTGACAATATACTGAACTCAAGTTCAAAACCCGAAAGTTTATCACTAGTTTTGTTTTCAATCAAACTTACGAAGCAAGTTAGGTTAATATAATCCCTACGTCGTCGTCGTCGCCGCCTTCGCCGCCGTCGTCCGTTACCATATTCCCATAATGATACAATAAATGATATATATGTACCTTGTTTAGTTTTTTACGCTGATTACAAATATGCTATACACTTTTCGATATCTCATTTAGTTTTCGAGATAATCGAATTTATTTGAGAAATGTTAACAGTACACACTAATATAAACTTTAAAAGATATCCAAATGATTCTTATTATCACTTCGGCCTCAGTATCACATCATATAATTTTTGTGCAAAAGAAGATCAATTAGTTCGCGAGCCTCTAGCTGTAGTTCATTGCGCTGGAAATGGCAGGGATGTGATACATGGAGATCACTATGAAGCAATCATTCCTAATTCGGCTGAAAATATTCCAACCGTACATCAAACTGACTTATTCGGAGGAATCACAATACCCGGGACTAATCACAGAATATATGTTAACAATTTTAATTAATTATTCTTTATTTTTCTGTTTGTTTGAGTGGTGCTGGGAGCTTATATCATTAAGTAGTCAGACCTAAACTTGATTAAAACAATAAAATTTATTAAATTATATTTATAATAATAAAATTTTGTTTAACATTTAAGTACTAGTTACTTAATTTTAAAAAAATATATAATTTTCTTTTATAAAATTTCCGTAAGTTTGGTTGTAAGGCATACATGCATCTTAGATTTTTTTTTAAATGTAATTTTTTTAAATCAAGGATTTCTTTAATAAACTCCTTGTATAACAACAATTTCCGAATTCCTATTATAAAACTGCATTGCTGTTCTGAAATGCTCCACGGTTCAGTCATTATTACCTAACCATGCTGGGAGATTGTCTCAGTTGATTGGGATAGCAATTTGTAAAAAGTTTCTAGTACTGTAAGAAATAAAACTTTTCAATGTTAGTTCAATGCAAAAACTCGAAGTAGTAAAAATCTGTGAGGTTCAGTAATTCTATTTCTGAGAGAGCTGTCATGCAATAAACAGAAGAGTTTAACGAGGACGTAGCGTGTTATACCTGCGGTTCAGACTAGGACGCTGATGATATTGTTCCTTGAAAGGACAATCAGGAAGTTGAAAATTTTTGTGGTGGTAGTTCATATGCCAGAGAAAATGAACCTGTTGTTTCAGATAATGACGGAAGCAAATGAAACGCAAAAGTTTATGGTTGGAGAGAATGGATTCCAGTAGAAATGTGATTGTCCAGCTCAAAAAGAAGTGTTGTGCCACAACACTATTCGATACTTGCGGGCTGAAGCAACGCAAACAAATACCGCATTAGTCCCAATATACCGTGATCTCTTCCCACTAATTATTTTCCGTTAAAAAATTTTCTTGCGCTAAATTCGAGGTCTAGGTAATGGAATAAAACAACTTTTCTTATAAGTACGCCTAAGCTTTACCCAACCTTCCTGTGAAAAACCTACCGGGGCACCAGCCGCGCCAAAGCTCCTATAAAAAGATAGATATTATGCATCCTCAATTATAAACAGGAAAAAATCGTTTTCTAATATAATGATACAGTATAGGTATCCTGGTACCTACCTAATAAAGGATGTTCTAAATTCACATTAGAAAGAAACGAATGTAAAGGTTCAGGGTTTAAACATATAGTGCTATACGAAAACACAGCGCGTTTTTATTATTGAGCATTATTTAAAAAATAATAAAGGTTTCGTAGAAATTATGGTCGGAATAGCGATTTAACTTCACCAACTGTTGAAAGAATAATCAGAAAATTTATGGGCACTTGATCAATTAGTGATCTTATACAATCTGTCCCTACTTCAAGTCGTTCAACACAAAACATCAAAGCATACTGTGAGAGTATTGCAGAGGGTCTACGAACATTAATTTGGTATCCTGGTCAAAAATTGGGCATTTTGAAAATCTCACTACAGCGATTTCTCACAAAAGATTTGAATCTTTATGCTTACGGAATTCAATTGACTCAAGAACCGAACCTTATTGATCATATACAGCAAAGAAAGTTTGTTGACTGGATTATGAAAAAATAAAATGGGGACACTTATTTTTCGAAGAAAATCATCTTCGACGATTAGGCTAGTTTTCATGGTGGTTTTATAAATCGACAAAGTAGTCGCATTCGGGGTTCAAAAAATTCACAAGTGATTGTTGAGGAACAAATGAATACACAATGTTTTACTTTATTAATTTTGCTTTGCATTACTTAGTTTTATAGACAGGAATGTATTAGCATTAAAAGGCCTGAAAAATGGTGAGGCACCGGGTATAGATAAGGTGCAAGTAGAAACTTTAGAAGCCGCTGGAAAAGTAGTAACGGACGTCTCTTCCAACTGGTAAGTTATATGTATGAGATAGGCGAGATACCCAAAAATTTCAAACCTACCATCTTAGTCACTGCACCAAAAAGGAGAGGCGCGGATAGATGTAAAAATTTTAGAACGATAAGTTTGACAATAAATATGTCAAAAATATTAATTAGAATCGTACAAAGACGGATGGAAAAACGGGCTGAAGAAGTACTAGGAAAATATCAATGTGGATTTAGGCAAAACAGGGGAACACGAGAGACTATTTTAGCTCTGAGGGTAATAATGCAGAGGACAATAGAAACAGAAGAAAGTGTGTATATAGGGTTTGTAGATCTGGAAAAAGCATTCGACGATGTAAAATGGAAAAAAATGTTTGAAATACTAAAAAAGATTAAAATGAGTTTTAGAGATAGACAGATAGTGCATAGTTTATAAAACGAGCAAACAGGAGTAATAAAATTAGAGCAGGAACGTAGAGAATTAAATATTAGGAAAGGTGTAAGACAGGGATGTGTCCTATCCTCGTTAATTTTTATTTTGTACATCGAAGAGGCAGTGAATATAGTCAAATGCAGGAAGACATTTGAAATTATTATGCAAATACAAAAATTGGCATGCTTAAATGTGCAGATGATATAGTGGTATTAGCATTTAGCACCAAAGAGTTAGAAGCAGCTCTTAATGAAATGCAAACCGTTCTAACTGAGAGATACGGTATGAAAAGTAACAAAAATAAAAGTAAAGTACTAGTATGCAAATAAATCAAAAACTAAAATGCAAATAGGAAACAAGAACCTACATGGAGTTAAGAATTTCTGTTATCTGGGAAACCTAATAATGCAAGATGGGTAAAGCGCAAACGATATAAAGAAAAACTCTATCACAAAGCTTTGCTACATTTAATAAGAAAAAGCAATTACTGTGTTTAAAGACGACAAACGTAGAAACAACGAGAAGATTGCCAAAAGCATAAGTGTGGACCACAGCACTGTACGGCTGTGAAGTCTTTGAAATGTGGTTCTGCAGACGTATAATAAACATATTATGGACAGACAAAGTTAAAGACAAAGAGGTTCTAGAAGTGGTAGGGGAAGAGAAATATCTGGAAAACAGTGAAAAATATGAGAGATAGGATGATAGCTCACATACTATGGCATGAGGAAATAGTGCGGAATATATTATAATCAAATATAGAAGAAAAGAGAGGTAGAGGTAGACCTAGGTTAGACTTTGTCATACACATAGACAAAAATGTAGGCTGTGGTAATTTCAGGTAAATATGGAAGTTAGCTGAGAATAGAAATCATTGGAGATATGCGTCTAACCAGGTTCAAGACGGAAAACTTTATGATAAAACAAAATTGTTCTTAAATCTGATGATTATTATAAGCAACAAGTGTTGGTTTTGCAATATCCTCAACTAATGTTAATTGAATGAAAGAATCCACCAGAAAACTATTAACTCGGCAAATACCTATGTTGGGATCTTACTAGCCGCATGTTGCTTAATTCCGTTCACATACCACTGAATATCGGTGAAACAGGACATATGATAAGAAAACACTACAAAAGGAACCGAGATGTACTTACTCTGTAAAAATGTCAGGAAACGTTGTAGGCTAGAGACTAGAAATCAGCAAATGTACTCGTCCAATCGTTCCAAGACGGAAAAACTAATGACGAAATAATAATTGCAATTAAACCTGATGCTTACTATAAACAAATACACGTATTAGTCTTGCAATATGATCAACCAATCCTGATTGTGCGAAAGAATTTACTGAAAAACTATTAATTTGACAAACTTTCAAGAGCAGAGGGATCTTAGTAGCCACGGGCTGCTTAACCCTCTTCACATCCACTGAATATCGGTGAAATAGGGTATATATTTACAAAACAATAGAAGGAGAACAGAACTTCATCTAGCAAGAAAGAGCATCGGCTATGATCTAAGACAACAAACATAGAAGCAAGGACAAAAGCATATGTGTGGAGCACTGCACTGTAGGCCTGTGAAACAGGGACAGTAGGAGAAGCGGACATGGACGGATACAGTTGATAACAAAGAGGTAATAGAAACATAGGGGAATTAAAACATCTGTCTGAAACAAAAAAAAATAGGAGAAATAGAAGGACGCGATATGTTTTAAGGCATTTTTGGGGAATAGTGCGGGCTATATTATAAGCAGATATAGGAATAGAGAGGTAAATGTAGATCGAGATCAGAATATTGCACGCAGATAGTATAAGATGCAGACTGTGGGAATTTTAGAGAATGTGTAGGTTAACTCAGAATAGGTTACAATAGAGTTACGCATCTAACCATTTCCAGAACTGAAGACTTAAAGATGATGATACATATTGCTATGATAATAAGGTTATCTAGGAGTATAAAAGGTCGCCGGGAAGGTACACTTCGTGTGAACATTATACAAATAAAAAAAAACAAACACTTCAACAATAAAAAGTACATAACTCGGTCATTATTCAAAAGGTAAAGTGCAATCGCCTTGTATAAAATCAACAGTCAACCACAATTAATAAAAGGAAGTTAATTCTGCAATAACTTAAAAACATTAATCAAAATAAATAATTTAAGAAGTTATTCAATTCTAAACAATTCTAAACATTTAGAACACTTTCAAGCGCCAAAGAAAATACAAATCACTTGGTATAAAATAAAAAAAAGCTCATTCTGTAATAACTGAACCGCATTTAGTACAAGGCACACCAATTTATTTTAGAAACATTTAAGGCATCTATAAAGGCATATTTAAACGTGAAACAAATCTCTTTAAAACTCGACGCACTGCGTAAGGAACAGAAAGCAATGAAACGCAAAAAAACAAACTTTAGAAAAACGAGCATATTTCACAACGCAATAAGATATAGATATTGGGGCAAAACGCGTACGTGACATTAGAACTGTAGAAATCGCTACATTTTTGTAAAGCCCGGCATGGGTAAACAAAATATGGAATCATAAGCTTTGATATACGTGCAGAATTAAATAAAAAATTTAATAAATTCATGTACAAAATTATGTCTACTTGTTGTTTCAAGCATAAATTACAACACTTGTTAGCAAATCCCAATACAAAACGTTGAAATTTGTGCAAAGTTAATTGCATAGAGTAAGCAATTTTGAATAAACCCAACAGGTTAAGAAATGAGAGGGCACGAACTTGTTCTATATAAGGCAAATAAACTGATAAAATGCATTCATTCCGTTAACAACGCACGGCTGTGCCAGTCTAGATAAATTTATTACGTGAATCTGAAATTAAGTGAAGTGAAAAGTGACAAAATTAAGTAACGTAAGGAATTCAAGTAAAAATTATTAGAAGTGCGTGAAGTACATCTTAGTGAAAATCTGCGGTTAGTATTAAAAACATAAGTCTAAATTTAATTAATGTAAACATAATCTTTAACATTTATTAATTTAAGGCTCTAAGTAATCATATAAGTAATGTTCCACGAAATGACTTAAGAAATTATCTCAGAAACTATCTGAGTAAGGATCTAAATTAATTATCTAAGTGATGATCTAAGTAATAAAATTTAACTAAATAAGTATCTAAAGAATTCACTAAAAAACGACGCTAAACTAAACTTCAGAGCATCGGACAAACTAGAAATTACTGGGCTAAAAGCCAAGCTAAAGGGTCAAATACTGGAAGTAGCAATCGATCTGGTTAAACAAGCTTCTGTAGGAGTCAACAGAAAGATACAAGGTCGGAATTTAATTTTATAATTTCATGAATGCTTTATGCCTTATATTTTATAAGCGTAAAACTCACGTGTAATATAGGTAACTTTTTGTGTAAAAGGTCAACAAAAAACTTTAGGTGCTACGTAAAAATTACGTTAAAAGGGGAAAAGTTTTTTGAACGTTAAACGAAGCTTAAAATATGAAACATAATTTTTTTTGCTGGCTGCTTAAAATTTGGTAGTAAACAAATCTATTAAGAATATTTATTTTCATTTGATCTAAAAGTTTTTTTTTATAGCTAATAATACTACAAGGGCGTAGAGTTATAAATTGTACATTTTCTTAGCCTATTATACAAAATTTGGCAAATTTCGTTTGTCTTATTTAGTTATATGAAGTGTTAGAGGGGAGTGGGAAAATATTCTCTGTTATCATATCGTCGTTTATTCTGTGCGGGGCATAATTGAGCTACTCGAGGGATAAATTCAATTCCGATGATTTTATAATTAATTTAGATATGTGTGTATATATATATATATATATATATACACACATATCTAAACACACACATATCTAAATTAATTATAAAATCATCATCAGTGGCGTATATGTTTGAATTTGACTATCTCAGCAATTGAGTTAGTATTTACGGCAAATAACCTGGCTACACCATCTGAACCTCCATCGGAGAGATACCGATTATTACGCATTTTTCTATCTTAATACATAGACCAATTTAAAATGATTATTAGGAGGTTGCATAAACGTCTAAATATTAATTCCGTCCAGCTGTAAGAGTATCGTATCTTTGACTAACTGCGTAAACGTAATTTAGGACAATTAAATAACATCGTCCTTGTTCAAGCTTAACGGTGTTGTTAATTGCGAGGTATATTCGCGAGTAATCGGATCAAAATATTCCAGACTCGCAATTCATCACGTCAAAGAACACACGGGTTGCTCTAACTAACTAAATTTGCGTTCCTTAAAAATTATGTATATATATATATATATATATATATATATATTTCTGTGAAACATACAAAAAAACTCACCAGAGTAAAAAAAAACACTCGAGCCCCAACGTTGGGCCGTCCAGATTGCTGTGATTCTCTTTACTCTCTCCGCCTCGGCTATTCACCTAGTTAAAACTTTCATCCTCATTCATAAAAAAAAAACACATTCCTACCACAAACATCAACGTTAACTCTATTTACATCAATATTCATAATACATTAAAATTTCAAAATTAAATTTCAGCTTAAATTTTAGCATCATAAAATTTCAAGTTAAAATTTGTCATCATTTTAATTTGCATCCAGAATTAGAGTCCTTGTAGGATGCATACTAATTAAGTTAACAATATGTGCAGACCTAAGTCTGAATAAAAGGGAGCATCTCCCACCCCTTTACGTTAATTTAACAGGTTAGTCTAATTGAGCTCAAAGACAGACCCAAATTTTCATCATAATCCAAACCAGAAACTTGATAAATACTCCTTTCTACTTAAACAAGAAAATTTTACCTTAAAATTCAAACTTTGTTGTTTACACAAATTTACTACTGTCCATCTTTATCAAACAAATTATAAAGATATTCAACACACACCAAAACATCAAAGATCGAACAACAAAGCATAAGTTACCTGAAGGTTACTGCACTCGTGGCTCCAACGTACATCGTCCTTGCTAATTCCACCATTCCAGCTGGTTTATGTTCACGGCTTCAGATTCTGACCGTTTTTAAAATTTTTGTACACCACCATTCGTCTAAAAAGGTTTCAGGGCTTCTCAGGAATTCATCTACGTATATCTAAATCTTGTTTTGTGAATCCAATCACGGTTACGAATAACATTTGATTATTAACACCCCCGAAAAATAGCACTGAAATTCATAATTCTTTCACGCTATACCCAAAACTGCCTACTTCTATTTATTTATTTATCGTTGCTAATTTGGATAATTGGTACAGTAATACTCGCAAATATAACTAGACTTTATTACCTTGTATCTTCTGTAAGTGCACTAATAACTTTTATTGTAGCACGTAATCACCACGTATTCTACTTAAAGTATCGAATAATCAAAAAAATAAAGAGCGAAACTGTTTAAAGTATTGAATAAAATTAAAAATCTAAGAGAGCGATACACCTATAAGCCCGGGTTTATATAATGGCCCGCTTGCAAGTCGAATTTGTTCCGCAACGGACAATTTTTAGAATTTCGCATTCTATTTTCCCTTCTGACGGCTCGGCACAGCGATTCTACTAAAAATTTTCACACATCCAAGTTGAAAATCTAAGAAATTTCCACACGGCTCGCAACACGTCCGAGAACAACTAATTAATTTTACACACCAACTGATATGCTTCCCCTCTCATAACTGCATCTTATTTCAACCAATCGTAGATCTAGTGACGCTTCACAAATCACGCCTTCTATTATCAGTATCTGTGCTTTACGCGTTTTATTCGTCCCTTTCTACCTTGGTCTGAGTAGTACAAATCAATATTCCAGTCTAATATGCTATTTAAATCCACGTGGATTCCTACGTGAGTAAAATAACCCCTCATCTAGCATTTCCTGGTAAAACATCCGACCGTTTCCAATATACGTAGAGGCTGCATGTTTATTTATTCAAATTTATTAGAACTCAACATTTAAAAGTTTGCAGGTGTGCGCTCCTAATGAACGTTTTAATATAATTCTCCGAGCCTTGTTTATGATATTTTAACCTTCCTTTTAGCTGTTTGTTACCAACCTTGGATTTTCACAGGCTTTTATTCTTATTACATATTACTAATGGTTCAATTAACTCCAATTAAAATAATAATGAATGGCATCGACTTCTACCCTTTAATTTTTAGCGAATACCAATTAAATATTAATTATTATTTGTACACTTTGTTTAATACCTGTTACTTAAAAATTGAATTAATTAATATAAATTTCGCACGTAATTTCTATTTGTAAAAATAAAACTTACGTAATTAGTGAAATAAAATTTCAATAAATGAAATTTGAAAGTACAAAATTTTTGTGCGACGAAAAATAATTCGATCTACAAATAGACGTAAGTTAAACAATTATTTAAATTTATTTTTAATATTTAACAAAGCAGGGCTTTCATTGAAAGCGATTTTTATTGAGGACTTCTTTTATTGAAAGCGATTTTTATTGGGGACTTCTTTTATTGGGACGTTTTTATTGGAGGCGATTCTTTTATTGGGCCAGCATTTTGTTGATGCCATTTGTGGAGACAATTTTGTTGATACAACTCAATGCCTTAACGCAAATCTAACATACCAGAAATTAAAGGTGGATAATTTTGGCCAATAAGTAAAGCGGACACAACAAGGGATGCAGACCACAGACTAAGATGGAACTCCAGAAACCATTCCAGGTTAGCGATTTTTAAACATTTTATGATTGAAAAACTTTCAAATTTAATCTTTGCTATACATTGTATATTTGCAAGAGTCATCAAAAAGGTCATTTGAAAAATATGCAAACACGGAAAGGCATCTTGGAACGTTCGAAGGTACTTGAGTGTAATTAAAAGATATTTTTGCTGGCTTTCAGAAAAGCATAAATTTGGTAAATGTAAATATTTTATATAAAAAGGAAAATTTCGAGTATTGTACATATTATCAATTATTATATTGTGTGTTCTAGAACTGTTTTATTTGAATTCATTTAAAGGTTAAAATAAGATTTATTCAGTGAGCTAGTTGGAGTAAAGATCAATATTACATATCAATTTCAAATAGAGCTAGTAATTGAAAGATGGAAAATATAAGGTCTTGGACAGGACTTGAACTTGTATCCTGGTTTTGCCGGAACCATGTGTTTACCAATTACGCCACCGAGATCGATGACACAATTGGGAAATTTACAAATTTGAAAGTACAAAATTTTTGTGCGACGAAAAATAATTAGATCTACAAATAGACGTAAGTTGAACAATTATTTAAATTTATTTTTAATATTTAACAAAACAGGGCTTTCATTGTAAGCGATTTTTATTGGGGACTTCTTTTATTGAAGGCGATTCTTTTATTGGGCCGACATTTTGTTGATGCTATTTGTGGAGACAATTTTGTTGATACAACTCAATGCCTTAACGCAATTGTGTCATCGGTCTCGGTGGCGTAATTGGTTAACGCATGGTTCCGGCAAAACTAGGATACAGGTTCAAGTCCTGTCCAAGACCTTATATTTTTCATCTTTCAATTACTAGCTCGATTTGAAATGATCATTTGGGTTTTGCATAAAAGTCTAAGTTATTATTTCATCTTATTCGCTATAATACGACAGTATTTATCAACTTACCTTGTGTAATTAACTACCTAAAATATTTATATATTTAATACTTGGCTTATAGCCATAATTTTGAGCGTAGCTTCCTGTCTATAACTGACATAAGTCAAAAATTGACAATGTTAGATATGATTGACAAAAATGCCGAACGTAATTGAAAGTTAGGTTGATGTATCGTCGTGTACACGATTTACATTTGTAAATTTCCCAATTGTGTCAGCGGTCTCGGTGGCGTAATTGGTAAACGCATGGTTTCGGCAAAACCAGGATACAGGTTCAAGTCCTGTCCAAGACCTTATATTTTTCATTTTTCAATTACTAGCTCGATTTGAAATGATCATTTGGGTTTTGCATAAAGGTCTAAGTTATTATTTTATCTTATTCGCTATAATACCATAGCATTTATCAACTTACCTGGTGTAATTAACTACCTAAAATATTTATATATTTAATACTTGGCTTATAGCCATAATTTTGAGCGTAGCTTCCTGTCAATAACTGACATAAGTCAAAAATTGACAATGTTAGATATGATGGACAAAAATACCGAACGTAATTGAAAGTTAGGTTGATGTATCGTCGTGTACACGATTTAAATTTGTAAATTTCCCAATTGTGTCATCGGTCTCGGTGGCGTATTTGGTAAACGCATGGTTTCGGCAAAACCAGGATACAGGTTCAAGTCCTGTCCAAGACCTTATATTTTTCATCTTTCAATTACTAGCTCGATTTGAAATGATCATTTGGGTTTTGCATAAAAGTCTAAGTTATTATTTCATCTTATTCGCTATAATACGACAGTATTTATCAACTTACCTTGTGTAATTAACTACCTAAAATATTTATATATATATATATATATATATATATATATATATATATATCAATTTTAGTTTAGATATTTCAACCTGCGCGTTCGCTGATTGATGAATTGTGCGCACCTAGAACAGTTCTCTCCATTAAGATCTGATTGCCCGCGAATATACTACGCAATTACCAACTACTTCGGTGAGCTTGAACAACGACGATGTTATTTAATTGTCCGTAATCACGTTTACTTTTGTAGCTACTGAGTTTAACTTTAACCTCATTTACACCGGCTGTCGAAGTTACAGCATCTTTACAACTGGAATGAATTATAATTTAGACGTTTATGCAAGCTCCAAATAATCATTTCAAATCGGCCATGTATTGGGATAAGGAAAATGCGTTTAAACCGGTATCTCTCCGATGGACGTTCAGATGCTGTAGCCAACGAACTTGCTGTGAACACTAATTTAATTGCTTAGATAGTCATATTTAAATCATTATACGCCACTGTTATATAAATCTAACTATTTATTATTTTGGCATACTTCTCATCCGAGAGTACCGATTTTAGGCGGCTACTGGTTTACAAATCTATCATTATTAACAGTATCGTCCACGCTGATAACCACAGCATATTTAAAATATATTTTTTACTATACGCACATGAAAACTTGGTGTCATTATACGCAACGTTTATTCTTTAATTGTCTTTTTTAACCTCTAGTAGAAGTACATTGTAGACAAAACAATGCTTTTTGAAATCAATTTTGTAATACCAATATATGAACGAAATATATGCTTCGCAGCTGTATTTTTGCAAAATTTTACTCGCTTTTCAGCATTGGAGCTTTTGTACGTATTTGGCTACTCCTTTTTTAATATACCGTTTTCTTTGCAGCGAGGCTAAAGAATATTACTGTTTAAATCAGAAGCAACGTAACGGAATCTGTAACTAAACTATTACCCTTTCCCTTCAAATAGGCCAATACTATTTAGATGTATTTTAGAAAAAAAATTACTAAACGATTAACTTAGACGTTACGTGTTTCCTGTGGTTTATTAAATAACAACACAACACCCGTGATTCGAACATTTTTAAATTGATCGAAACGATTCTTCAATGAAATAATATGAAAAATAATACGATAATACCATGCTATGCTTAAGGTTTAAAGCAACCCCTGTGTTATTTATTAATATTTTTTTAATAAAAGTAACTGATGATTCATGCATGGCTAGAATTAGTTTGTAAACGTCACTCTTTGAAAGGATATAATTATTTACGTTGTAAGATTTAGAAATCCTCTAAACAAAACTGAAAATCATTCTAATTAAATCTTAATTAATTCAATTATAAGGCAATTGATCGTTTTTGTTTGTGCCACTAAAAAAACATCAATCATGCTAGGTAATACAATCAGCGCCTGGACAAACACTTAAAGTATTACAGGATTACATGCTTTTCTATTGAAAACAATTTAGTTTGTAGCAATTATATAGCGTTAATTACAAGAAATTCTCTAGTGCCGGCTAAATTTTAAATTCTTAATACGTTCAAGTTCGGTGTAAAATTTTTATATAGTAAACAAGGTTCCTGAAATAATAATGAAGTAAAACAACATGCTGCAAGAGCAATTTTATTTCGGTTTTAGGCGAGATGCAAAGTAGTTGTAGTAAAATAGAATCGTAGCTAAACGGTTTTGATGTAAATTACACCCACCAAAACCACGTATCTAGAATAGTCATTATCTCAATATAGAATATTATGATACAAGTTTATAAGTGAGTCCTTAAAGAACGCGGTAACGTTTGAGGAACGACGAGAAGGAGAGTGCTCTTAGATGTTGTAAGTGCTTTAAAACTACTTAGAAACGCGAACTATACTCTAGTTTATAATATATCTGTATATCAGCTTGATTAATAAATTGAATCGTGTTATGCAAGAAGGATCCAACCTACAATATGGGCAATTTTAAGATAAACACATTTTTACTTTTATATATGTGTGCTGATTTCTTTACAATATACCTTACGTTAGTTTGTAGTTATCTAGATTTAGAAATTGGATATTGAAATAAACACCATTCCTCCAACAAACGCTTTTCAATATTATGCAATAAAGTTTCAAGCATCTTGGCATGCAAGACCATACCCTCAATTAATAAAGAGCCAGAATTGCAAGATCGCCCCATGCTGTTTAGATCAACCATATTTTATTATTTGCGAAATTAAGAAAATTAAAATAAAGATCCAAGTGGCCTGGAACTACTCAGTTAATTATTATCCAGTATTGACATTTCTCCATTTTTGATGGACCTGCACCTTGCCGAAGTTCTAATTACTGGAACAGATGAAATGGCTTACGTGTTTTAATGAGCTAAAGAGCCAAACTACAGGTCCAACCAAAGTTGTAGGGTCGTTAGTGAGGGACCAGACTAAGACAGGTCCCCGAAAGAGGGCGGAGGCTCTTTCGGTACTTGGCAGAAACTATAGAGGTCGGTATGACAGTCTAAGACACACTACCGCGATGTGGAAGGCAACGTGAAACCACCACATTACCTCCCAAGTACACAGCGTACCTAAATTACAATAAAATGCTGGTATTCTCTGGGGTAAAAAATTCCGGAGTTAAAATAGTCCCCCATTCGAATCTTCGGGAGGTGACTACTTAGGAGGATGCTATCGAAAAGTTAAAAATAAGAGTCGGGAACTTTTGCGAGTCAGAGCGTAGAATGTCAGAAGTAGGAAGCAAGTAGGTAAGTTAGAGAACCTAAAAATAGATATGAATGGGTTATCACTAGACATAGTAGGGATCAGCGAAGTTCGGTGGCTAGAGGCGGGAGATTTTTGGAGTGGAGCCTTCAGGGTAATTCATACAGAAGCAGAGGAAGGAAATATGGGTGTGGGGATAGTTCTGCGGAAAAAGATAGGATACTGTCTAGAAAACTACTTACAAAAGAACGAAAGAGTACTCATGGTTAGACTAAAATCTAAACCGGTAAACACAGTAATAATACAAATATACATGCCCATCTCTAGCTACAATGACGAAGAGGTAGAAGTGATCTACAAAGATATCGAAGACATATTAGGATATGTAAAAGGACACAAAAATTTATTAATTACGGTGGATTTTAATGCAGGGGTGGGTGAAGGTGGGGAAGGAGCGGTAGTAGGTTTATTTGGTTTAGGCACGAGAAACGACAGGGGAAATAAGCTGGTAGAATTTTGCGACAAGAACAATTTAGTCATCACAAACACATTATTTCAACATTATGCTAGAAGACGATGTACGTAGAAGACGCCAGGAGATATGGAAGATATCAAATAGATTACATTCTTGTTAGAGAACGGTTTAGGAATCAAGTAAGAGACTGTAGAAGTTACTCAGAAGCAGTTATAGACACTGGCCACAACATCGTAATTATGAAGGCCGCACTTAAATTTAAAAATTTGAAAAGAAGAAAACGGAAAAAGGCACATGGACTTAGAGAAACTAAAAGATAAACATATTCAAGAAAGATTCGAAAAAAAGTCAAAAATATGGGAACAATATCTGATACTAAGGAAGTAGAAACAAAATGGAATAACATTAAATCTAGCTTAGATATGGCGGCCAGAGATATTCTGGGGAATACACAAAAATAAAATAAGAAACCATGGATAACAAAGGATATCCTGAATTTAATAGAAGAAAGACAAAAATACAAAAATAAATCAGACGAAACAGGAAAACAAAGATACAAAGCCATAAAATGGGAAATTATTCGCAAATGCCAGAAAGCTAAAGAACACTGGATTGATGAAAAGTGCAATGGGGTACAGACTAAGATGGAAGTAGGAAAAACAGATGAAGCATACAAACTAATTAAAATCAATTTTAGGGATATAAAACCGTACTGCAAAAATACAGTGCTTCCCAAAAGTAACGGATAAGTTCGATTAAATGATTATTGACAATTTCTGAGTAAAAAGCTCTGACAAGTCGATTTTTATTTTTAAATTGCCATTTAATTATGTAACTTTTAACCCCCCACCCTTCAACCCCTAAGCGCTAGCAACCCCTACTTAAAAATTTTAAATAGCAATGTACCCCTTGTGATACCTCAATTAATAGTATTTTTCATGCAGAAATCAAATTTTACAAAAAATTCAAAATCGGTTGATAAATAACTGTTTTATTCAATAAACAAAACTTAAATAAAAAACAAACCCAATTTAAATTAAGTGTTCAAACTGCTGTCCGTTAGCGGCTAGACAGTGTCCTAATCTAGAGACAAACTCTTGTTGAGCTTTGTTTGTCCAATATTCCGAAATTTATTTTCAATTCGGCTTATCGTTGATTGCGAGATAGGGGGGAGGTCGGGATGAATTTCATTGAATAAAATTCGAACTTCTTTGTGCGTTCGATTCCAAATCCAATCATCATTAAAATTTCAATCCTTTCGGCTTCGTTAAGTCTCATTTTTGCTGACTTATTATTAAACAAGCAACACGCACTTAACTAACGTACTTTCACCAAACTTATTTGACACTTTACAAACATTTTGTTTGTCAAGGCATACCCGATAATTGGCACTTTAATTGAATAAGTTTTTACTATCTGATGGGAAATTAAGCGAATTTCATTCCGAATTCTCTGCTTTAACTCGTTTACGTTTTGAGGCCTATTCAGATACACTTTAGATTTTAAATAACCCCAGAGGAAATAATCCAAAGGGGTTAAGTCGGGAGACCTTGCGGGCCATTCAATTTGTCCTCGTCTACCAATCCACCTCATAGGAAATACTTGGTCGAGATATTCCCGTACTGGACGTGCATAGTGGGGAGGCGCACCATCTTGCTGTAGCCAAATACTGGGATGAGGTGAATCAGGATCTTCTGCATTTGGATGTAGTACCGCTAAATTCGGAATTAATTCAAATTGGAGAAAATTTAGATATTGTTCTCCATTGAGTGTTCTCTCAAAAAAGTATGGTCCAATAACTTTATTACCCACTATCCCCGCCCAAACAATAACCTTTTGTGGAAATTGTGTATTTGCTTCCATCATCCAATGCGGATTTTCATCAGCCCAATAACGGCAATTCTGCTTATTAACGGTACCACTTAAATAAAATGTTGCCTCATCAGAAAACATAATATTTCCTTCCAATCCAGGATTATCATTGCAAAGTTCCATCATTGTCTCACAAAATTGCGCTCGCCTATCAAAATCATCATCTGATAACTCTTGCATTAATTGCACTTAGTAAGGGTGAAATTTTTGCTTACGGAGAAATCTATGAACTGCACTTTTTGATGCATTTAACTGTGAAGCGACTCTCGCAACGCTTGTATGTGGATTTTCCTGCACAAATAGAAAGACATCCAATTCTGATTCTTCATCTAAAGCTGATGGACGTCCAACTTTAGATTTATCTCGTACGTGTCCAATATTCCGAAATTTATTTTCAATTCGGCTTATCGTTGATTGCGAGATAGGGGGGAGGTCGGGATGAATTTCATTGAATAAAATTCGAACTTCTTTGTGCGTTCGAATTCCAAATCCAATCATCATTAAAATTTCAATCCTTTCGGCTTCGTTAAGTCTCATTTTTGCTGACTTATTATTAAACAAGCAACACGCACTTAACTAACGTACTTTCACCAAACTTATTTGACACTTTACAAACATTTTGTTTGTCAAGGCATACCCGATAATTGGCACTTTAATTGAATAAGTTTTTATTGAATAAAACAGTTATTTATCAACCGATTTTGAATTTTTTGTAAAATTTGATTTCTGCATGAAAAATACTATTAATTGAGGTATCACAAGGGGTACATTGCTATTTAAAATTTTTAAGTAGGGGTTGCTAGCGCTTAGGCGTTGAAGGGTGGGGGTTAAAAATTACATAATTAAATGGCAATTTAAAAATAAAAAATCGACGTGTCAAAGCTTTTTAATCAAGAATTGTCAATAATCTTGTAATCGAATTTATCCGTTACTTTTGGGAAGCACTGTATAAAGGACGCCGGAGGAAACGTCATTACAGAAGATGTAGAGAAAGTGGGTGGATGGCAAGAATATATAAGGAATTTATATGCAGAAGAGTGTAACATGTCATTTTACCTATGGCAAATGCCACGTTCCAGCTTCAGTTATTTCTCTCTTTAAACCTCACATTTTACCTAGAAAAGTCCATCGAACCCTAATTTACACTTTACTTCTAATAGATAAGTTATAATCACAGAACATAGGAAGGTATGAGTATTTCGTAAAGTACCGTGTTTGTTTCAAATATTTATACCTGTTAGTTAAGTTGCCTATAATCCAGTTTCTTGATATTTATTTTCATAGTTTAACTTTGCTAAAGAATTCTGTGGTCTTTCCTTTCCTTATAACTTCAAATTCCCCTCTCTGATAATTAAAACAGATGTTTGCATGTCAAAGCGTACTGGCAAAAGTTTTCATTTCTGGTCTGGGTTCTGGTGCACAACAGGTCGTCTTAAACTCAAGGTGACAAAATTGACCATGAGGTCGAAACAAGTATGTATTCCTTTATTAAATAATTAACTAATAGTCATCTAAATATTATTACAGATGTCTAGCTTAGCGTTTTCCTTACCTCAATAAACTACAAATCCCACCGGATTACTTTTCCGATGGTAAGAATTAAATAGATACATTTTAAATTCCTTTAAATTTGTTATAGCGTGTTTAATTAATGCACGTGTTATATTTCAGGGTCGTTCTCTACCCTCATGTCTTCATACCTATATTTAAGTTCCGCTATGATGCAAATTTGCTTTGCTGTCGTTTTTAAAGGAGATGACAATGCCGTTGTATTTTTGATTTACATTACCTCAACATACAAATTTTAGTTTGGTTAAATATTTCTCTTAAAATAATGGATCTATGAAGTTACACACAAAATTCTACCTCATCATTTGCCGTTGATGCTACCTGGGACTCCTACAGTTTATACACCTTTAATTGGGATTTCCACAGATGGTCAGTTCAAGGAATTTTACGGTAACAACACATGTTTTACAATGCACGTGTCAGGTATGACAAACTAAAGTAATTTATCCACGCTAAATTAAAGTGAACTGATTTCTACAAATATTAAATTTTCTTTTCATTTTTCATTTGTAAAACGTACTAATATTACAGACTATTTATCTACTTGTGCAACATTTATTTCCTAATTATACATAGTCGTACTGGACGCATACTGTCCATATGTAAGCCACATGTTTCATGAAACTTATGGTAGTCAAGTTCATTCGTTAACTTATTTACGCTTTTTAAAAGCACAGTTACATTTTTTTAGTTACATAAAAACAAGTTTCATTATTTTTACTGATTTATTCTATTTCAAATGACTTCATAGAACTTTTATGATATTTTGTTCAAAATTCAATATCTTACAAAATTTAATAAATACGCTAATTAATTTGTCTATAGTTTTCTCTCAGTTATTGATGTTACAGTTATTAGTTCACCAATTCTCTTCCCCTCGAGATTTTAAGTTTCATGCAGCCTACGCAACCACGACGGTCGATGCTAGCTGTGCCAGAGCATAATTTTTTATGCTCTGTCGTGCACCTATCCTTTAATAACGCCTGAAAAAGGGTAGGGTGCAAGAGGAACTAACTTCATTAGAACAGGAATCAGACATTGAAAATGTTGATTTGGGATATCCTATACTTAGAGATGAGTTTGAATTAGCATTAAAGGGTCTGAAAAACGGTAAGGTGCCGGGTACAGATAAGGATCAAGCAGAAACTCTAAAAGCCGCTGGACAAGCAGTAACGGAAAGTCTCTTCCAACTTGTAAGCTATATGTATAAGACAGGCGATACACCCAAAGATTTAAAATGTAACATAACATGTAACATATAACATAACAAAAAAGAAAGGCGCGGATAGATGTGAAATTTTCGAACAAAAAGTTTGAATTGTATAAAGACAAACGGAAAAACGGACTGAAGAAATACTAAGAGTAGACCAATTTGGGTTTAGGCGAAACAAGGGAAACGGGAGGCTATTTTAACTCTGAGAGTGATAATGGAGAAAACAATAGAAAAGGGGGAAAACGTGTATATGGGGTTTGTAGATCTGGAAAAAGCATTAGCAATGTAAAATGGAAAAAAATGTTTGATGTACTCAAAAAGATTGGAATGAGCTATAGGGATAGACGAATAGTACATAGCTTATACAAAGAGCAAACAGCAGTAATAGAATTAGAGCGGAAACGTAGAGAAGTAAACATTAGGAGAGAGGTGAGACAGGGATGTGCCCTATCTCCATTAATGTTTAACTTGTACATAGAAGAGGCAATAAATACTGTCAAATGCAGAAAGACAATTAGAATTACTATGCAGGGACAAAATTGTTATGCTTAGATTTTCTTTCAGATGATATAGCGGTATTAAAGGAAGAGTTAGAAGCTACTATTAATGAAATGTGAACGGCTCTAACAGAGAGATACGGTATGAAAATTAGCAAAACTAAAACTAAAGTACTAGTATGCAATGGAGGGGAAAATAAATTAATGACAAGAATACAAATATGTAACATGAACTTACAAGAGGTTAAGGATTTCTGCTACCGGGGAAGCCAAATAACGCTAGATGGGAAAAGCATAAAAGATATAAAACAAAGATCAGCACAAGGCCATGTTACATTTAATAAGAAAAAGCAACTACTGTGTTCAAAGACAACAAACATAGAAAAAAGGAAAAGATTACTTAAAACAGATGTGTGGAGCACTGTACGGTTGTGCAGCCTGGACAGTAGAAAAAGCAGACAAGAAAAAGGTAGAAACGTGGTGCTACAGACGTATGATGAAGATATCACGAACTGACAAAGTTAAGAACGAAGAGGTACTAAAAATCGTAGGGAAAGAATGAAATATGTAGAAAACGGTAAAAAATAGAAGAGAGAATGATAGGGCACATACTACGGCATGAGGAAACAGTGCGGAGTATTATAGAAGCAGAGATAGTAAAAAAGAGAAGAAGAGGTAGACCTAGGTTAGACTACTGCACACAGATAGTGTAAGATGTAGCCTGTAGGAGTTTTAAGGAAATGTGTAGGATAGCTCAGAATAGAAATCAATGAAAGTACGCATTTAACCAGTCCAAAGATGGATAAATTAATGACGAAGAAATTAACTGTACTTAAACATGATGATTATTATAAGCAACTACAAGACTTGGTGGGGCAATATTCTCAAATAATGTTAATTGTGTGAAAGAATTTACTAGAAAACTATTATTTCGGCAAATGTTTAAGTGTTGGGGGATCTTGGCAGCCACAGGTTGTTTAATCTCCTTCACTGAATCTCGGTGAAGTAGGGCATAAAATTAGAAAACAGTAGAAGGAGAACCAAGCTGTATACATGCTGTATGAGAATTTCCGGGAACTGTGTAGGCTAGCTCAGAATATAAAAACATAATAACGAAAAAATATGCGCAGATATATCTGATGATTATTATACACAACTAGTTGTTGGTTGTGAAATATCTGCAACTAACGTTGACTGCAAAAGGATATATTGGGAAAAACATTAAATTGGTAAATGTTTAAGTGCTGGGGAAACTTGGCAGCCACAGGCTGCTTACTCCCCTTCACAACCACTGAATGTCGGAGAAATAGGGTATATAATTGTAAAACAATAAAAGGGGACCGAACTGCATCTAACAGGAAAGAACAGCGCCGATGATGAAAGACAACAAACATAGAACAAGAAGGAAATTGTAGAAAGCATATGTGTGAAGCACAGCACAGTATGCCCATGAAATACGGGTAGTCTGAAAAGCAGACAGAGAAACGGTAGCAGCCTCTTGGAATGCTGTGCTTTAGATGTATGAGGATGATAGTATGGTCAGCCAAAGTTAATAACAAATAGGTTATAGAAATAGTAGGGTAACAAGGATATCTGGGGAAGAAATAAAAGAAATAAAAGGGCAGAATACGTTCTAAGGCATTTTTGGGAAATAGTATGGGATATATTACAAGCAGAGATAGTAAAAATGAGGTAGATGTAGACCTAGATAAGATAGTGGTAGATGCACACTGTGCAAATTTCAGGGAAATCTGTAGGTTAGTTCAGAATATGAAAACCTAATGATGATGATGATTGACATTTCTGCAACAAAAAACCAACCCGTGTAATTCCTTATTGCATCGCGCTTTAAACATGACGTTTAGTTTTGCAAGAAGGATCCAAGCGGTTTGAATCTCTTCCACGTTATTGCTTGCTTGCTTGTGTTTCGTACCAGAAACACGATCCAATCGTTAATACCTCAATCAAAGATCCAATGCAAAAAAATTGGTAACGATCACTGTTGGTCTTCCTCGCAGCGTATAGTAAGTTGCTTATGTGATCAATCTGTGAAAGTTAGCTCGTTAAACTTTAATAATATTCACAAGAATGTCTGCTAGAAGCGCCAGGATTTTGCAGCTAGTTACAAAGCAGGTATGTACATTTACTGATACAAGATTGTTCTGCTAGCATTCTTTATTTTCAGAAAAATAAGATATGCTTGTGCTTTTATTACGAGACTTTTTAGCTAACTATACTCTGTTCCTTATAAACTTTTGTCCATATCAGAGGGTAGAGAAATAAAAAAAAATGTTTAAAATTATTTAAAACTGTTTTTGTTTGATTATTTAAAGAGGTAGGAAGGGGTGCAAGATAGAATAAATTTTAAAATATGTTGTATATCATTATTTAACAGGTTGTCGGGTTACAGAATTGAAAAATGTCGTTAGTTTTTATGTTTTACATTTTTATTTATTTTGCCTTATATATAATGTACTTTATATATTTTAAGCATCCCAAACTGCATTTGATATATTTTTGTTCTTTATTATGAGAACACAGATAACATACAAAAAATAAAACCATCGAAAAAATTGATGACAGTACGGGGAACAATAACAGTGCAAGGTTTTCGGTCACCAAGGGAAGTAATGACGATAAGGTATTGCAAACATCAGAAGATGAAAATACTTCTGACAATAATGGAAATAATGTAGTCACCGAATCTAGCGGAGCACAATTATTAAATAATAAATTGGCGATGCAACATTTGTCAATAATTGATTTGATATCGAAAATATGCAGATATTCTTAGAAGACTGCCCGCTTGTCAATAGCAAAATAATTAGTATGAAGAGAGAGGCAAAACAAGTATCCCTTTGTTACCTAAAAATAATTCTGATCAGTCTGAACATCCAATTTCAAAACAAAGCCATTTCATAAACGGATTAGAAGAAGAAGCCAGTGTAAGATATAATCTGAGCCCAGTTTCAGTGGAAGTGACAGAGATCATTCACTTATTAAAGGCGAAGATGAGGTACAAACTAAAAACTCATCGGATGAGAATAAGGAACGTACAGAAAATGGAAGACCTAATAGAGGGAGAAAGCGCAAATTTCCATCACAAAACCGCCATACTAGGAAATTTTTGAAAAATTTTAACAAGAACCATATTAATTCAAGAAAAAGCTAAAACCTAGCTAAAAAGTTTTTGGATAACAATATTTGCTGTTGTCCAAATAAATATCATGAAAACGTTTCGGTTGAAGAACAAGAAGAAGTTTCAAAAATTTTGGGAACTTGCTGATTATACAGCTCAAAAAGCATATATTGCAGCATGTGCTTAAGAAAGGCCAGTTAAATGGAGATATAAAGTCGTGCAAGAGTCCACAAGGAACTCTAAAAAGTGCTACACCATAAAAAAAACAAGTAGTATGCCGCAACATGTTTATATATACTTATGGTTTGACAACCAAGTGCATTAATACCGCTTTGCTAAAAATGCGATCGACTTCCTTTATTGATAATAGAGAAAAGCATTCTAATAGAAAAAAACCTGAATCCCGTTTGATGCAGTCTATTATGAATCACATTGGAGATTTCCCGAAATACAAATCACACTACTGTAGAGAATCACTAACAGGAAATAGGCAGTATTTGTCACAACAACTAAATTTGACGAAATTATATGAATTATACAAAGCAAGTTTTGTGGCATGAATGTTTCATTTTCACAAATAAGCAAATTTTTTATGATAATTTGAATCTCCGTTTTAAACCTCCGAAAAAAGGCACTTGCAACTTTTGTAATATTAGTAATGCTAAATTACAAAGCGAGACTTACAAAAAAATATAAACAAATTGAAAAATGAATTGGAAAATCAGCAGGAGTTAGCTAGTATGGCCAGAATTCAATTGAAAAATAACATTAGGGAAGTTGAATATGAAGATTCCATTGAAACATTGACATTTGATTTGGAGAAAACACTTTCATTGCCTAGGATACCCTATAAGTATTTTTTTATAAAAAGCAACAATCTGCGTATTCACTCGAGCAAAGAAAAGAAAGGCAACTGTAAGGTATAGGTTGAGGGTGAAGCTGGTAGGGGTGCGCAGGCAGTTGGATCTTGTTTGAGAAAATATATATTTGCCAACATAACAACTGGAGTTGAAGAGTTAAGACTGTGGTCTGACTCTTGTGAATATAAAATTGATAATATCTTAATTTTCTTCTTTATTTATTATAGATGGGAAAAAGTACTAAATTTTAGCTCGAGGTGTTTGTCTCCTGAGGCGAAACGGAGAGAGTCAAACAGCGGGAGTTAAAATCTTACATTTTTACCCGTGTATAATACACTATTTTTTTCTGTGACAGGCAAAACGATGATTTAATATTGAAAAAAATATTACAATATATTAAACTCAAAAATCAATGGATGTCAAATTTGAAGTTTCAAACAGGTAGACTGTTGTACTTATAGGGACAGTTAGACTCCCGTTGTTAAGGAAACCTTTATAGTAATCAAATATCTGTCAATTTAATTCTGCGAGTGGTTACTTATCTGCACATACCCGGGAAACAAGTGCTCATTTTTCCCGGGGAAAAAGTAAATTCATAAAAAGTGGCATTTTGCTACCTGTCAAGAAACATTAAATGCCAAATTTTCTTCCCGTCAAAGAAAAAAGTATTTGTTTGGTTCGAAAGATAAGTCTCAACTTTGTTGTATCTGGTCATTCATTTTTACCAAATGATGCAGAAGGCGTTGAAAAATCAGCACCGTATATATATATATATATATATATATATATATATGTATATATATATATATATATATATATATATATTCTATAGATAAAATTTTGGAATTCAAAACTTGATGTGAGCTAGGATATAGCTAAACTCAAAACCAAATTTTTAGAGTAGACGTAGGACTAAAGCAACTGTATGACTGTAGACGGTAGGACCGAAGTTAATGTGGCATGATCAAAACTCATTAAATTTGTATAAAAATCGGTTTTAATAAATTCTTAGCCTGGCGTTTAATTAAAGGCTTTGTGCAAAAATGTTCAACACTTTCTAACTTTACTCGAATATTTAACCCTATTTAAACTTTACTAATTTTATTAGCATCTATAAAGACTGGCGTGCTGTATAGTCTATTTCACTCGTATTTCACAAAACAAAATCTCATTCTACACTCTCTGAACTCCTATTTTTATTATCATTAGGTGTGGGATTTGTGGAATACCTATTGCATTAAGACATTTCCCACTATGTCTTATATTTAAAATTACCAAACAGATAAGAAAATTTAATATAGTTTTTAACACAAATATTGAATATGGTTTCCTATAGTTTTTGCCGTTATTCGCCTTATATCAGAATAACAAGATAACATCTCACTTTTACCACACCTAGCTTAAAATAGCACATATTTAAACTTTATTCCATATTGAGGTTTAAAACAATGAGTGCTACACTATATATATGAAATAACATGAATTTAAGCTATGCTTTAGAACTATCTCTGCAGATTAAAATTTATCTTATTGCTCTCATATTGCAACAAAATTATTGGAATTGCATTATGAGCATTTACTATAAAATAAGGTAACGTGATTATAATAAATAGTTTAAAAAGTGTAGTCTTGCTGTTACAAAGTTAAACTTATTAAATTTTTAGAAACTTATAACTTTGAAAGATGGCTAAGATCTAACGTCGCAACATATAACCTAACATATTGGTTTCTGATCATAGACATAAAAGTTAATGATTCAATTCTTGAGATATTTACAGATTAACAATACTAAAAATGTTAGTAAGCTTTAAGCAACACGATACTGATCTCCTAAATCCAATTAATTGACATCTAATCATGAAATTTGTGGCAAAGTAGCGATTTTTAAACTATTTACAATCTTATGATGCTGAAACACTATTAACCATTAAATTGCACATTTGTGTATATATATATATATATAATGCTATAATAATAGGGTAGTTTAAAGGTAGATTAAGTCATAGGGGTCGTAGGATAAACATAAGCAACATAAACTTTAAGAAAGTCAAATACTTCCAGAAACTATAAGAGTAAATCGGTCATTCTACATAATCTCAATTAAGTGGACACTGTATATAAAATACACGGAATTAAATGCATGAGAACATAAATATGTCTAAGTATAGTTTACAGGTAAAGATAAGATTTTAAAACACAATTAATGGCATCAAAATTAAATTACCGGGAAACATAGATAAATTGGCATTGCAAATATTCAACAATTGCGTCGAAAATATCAACGTAAACGCATCGTAAATAATCCATTATTAGAAAATCGTTACGTGACTAGAGTAGAACACATTTGTCAGAAAACCAATATTTTGTATAAAGAATAAACACCAGGCGCTTGAATTATATGATAAATTAACAAATATCGAATACGTGAGTTAATGAAAAGTCAAAAGTTGGAAATCCTCGAATAATACCGCAATATGCTGAATGCGGACGTGATGAACAAAGCATAAGTCTATGATTTAAAGTAGGTAATTTGTAAAAATTCCGAGTTCTGCTATATAAGGCAAAAGCACTAGCCCAGATTGTAAACACGCCAATGGAAACACTTGGAGGAAGGACTTATATATACGATAGAAACTGAACGACATTTTAGTCCGCATTTAACTAAGCAAAAACTATGTTCGAAGGTGTTGAAAACTCGCGCAATTAGTGAAATTTAAAAGTGCGAAAATTTGTGCAACGAAATATAAGCCGATCTTTAGATAGACGTAAGTTTAACAACTTAATTAAATTCTTTTCTAATGTTTACAAAACAGGGCTTTAGTTTGTGACCTTTAATTTGGTGATACTTTAATTTGGTGATTTTTTAATTTGCGGACTTTAATTTGGCGATACTTTAATTTTGGTGATATGCTAAATTTGACACATTTGAATTGGGATGTTGGATATTTTAATTTGGACATATGTTAATTTGGACATAATCTTATTTGGGACATTTAATTTTGGATGTACTGTAATTTGATACGATTTTAATTGAAAACGATTTATTTGAGGCGATTCCTTTATGGGGCCGGCACACCAATAAACAAAGCGGACACAGCAAAGGGATGCAGATCATAGACTAGGATGGAACTCCAGAACCCACTCCAGGTTAGCAATTTTTAACACACTGTATTATTAAAAGATTGTTTGAATTTAATATTTGCTATGCATTGTATATTAGTAAGGGTCATCAAAAAGGTCACTGAAATAATATGAAAACAGAGGAAGGTATCTTGGAACGTTCGAACGTCCATGAATATAATTAAAAAGTATTTTTGCAGGCTTTCAGAAACGCATAAATCTGGTATATGTAGATATTTTGTACAAAAAAGAAAATTTTTAGTGTTGTACATATTATCAATTATTATATTGGGTGTTCTAGAATTGCTTTATTTGATTTAATAACATTTATTCAGTAAGCTAATCGGGGTAGAAACTTAAAATTAATATTTCATATAATAAGGTGAATAGCACAGCAATAAAATAGGGCATATCATAAAAATAAATATGACATGCCCAATCGTGGGGCGAATATCACAGCAATAAATATGGTACGCCCAATCGTGGGGCGAATATCACAGCAATATATATAAGTTATTATTTCCTCTTATTCACTGTAATAGGATATCGTATATATATATATATATATATATATATATATATATATATATGAGGAAATTGAACAAAACCAGATGATTATAAGACTACAATATTATCAGATAATTACTTGCTTGATTTGAAATGATCATTTAGGCATAGCATAAAAAAATCCAAATTATTTCACAAACGCCAACATAAAAGTGAGTTATGTTATTTCCATCTAGCATGATAAAAAGGGTAGCTTCAACAAAGCACCAAACGAACATCTTTATTTCAGTTGATATAAATGTGCTTCGTTATTGGCATTGAACACTTGGTAGTCGAAGTTATCACGTTCACCTATTGTAAACCGAAAATTTCCCGCTTTTTTCTCTTCATATATCCCTTTTTCTCATTACAGGGGCGCCTATGGCTAACTAGCTCAATAAATATTCAAATTACTATCTTTTGATTTTTAAATTTATACCTGCATAGTAGATAACATATTCTTATCTGTGATCATCCAATATCATATATCTGGTTTTCTCATTCATATTTTTAAACCTGGCTTCACCATCACAAAACAGATGTGTAAAACTCGAGCTTGAAAGAAGGTCTGATATTGTTTGCAATAGTGGAACATTTTGATAAGGTTCATTTTCGAATTGTTGGTCCTTTTCAATCTGTCCCGAAGAGCAAATACACGTGTTTCTTTTGATTTTCTGTACTTCCTGTGTATTTGTTAAGTGTGAAATCTATTCGCTCTTTGGTTACATTGTTGTTACTTCTAGCTCTTCTTCGCCTACGGCTTGTTGGTTTCACTGGCCTTATTTTATCTTATCGCTTATGGTTACTAGTTTTGGTGCTGAGTGGATTACACCCTGCTATGGCTATAAGACCGATGTCTTAGTGGACAACTTCCGTAGATACAAAATTATACTTGGGATGAAGTAAGGTCTACTGTTAAATGATTACAGGAACTTGGAACCCCTCGTGAGTTTTTGAAGTTCTAATACATCATTAATGCGGTAGCTCTCTTAAAGATTTTACGGAGGCTGTCTGTGAATATTTTATTAACCTACTAACAGTGGCTATCTATAAGTTAACCATTCACCTCATGAAATATTTCTGTTACTATTGTCAAGTGCTTATCTGGGTCCTTAAAATTTATTACTGCAGGATACTACTAAAGCTTAGTGGCGAACATATCACCGTAATTATTACTATTGCAGTCCACACACTATCATCTGTTTTTTGTTGTCCTAAGTTACTACTTTTAGGCCTAACCCAAAGTACAAAATACCTTTTACGGTGACGGCTTATGTACCAATTGCCGGACGTATAGGTTACTAATTGAGAATTTTAATCCCCCTTATTTTTAGAGATTTGCCGTAGGGATAATTTTGTATTGCGTGATCACGTTAGGGAGCTCATGAACTTTGGAAACATATAATTAAGTCACTGATATTTTCGCGCGACTGTGAGCGTGTACTGTAATCTTAAGATATTTTTTTTCTTTTTTTGACTTGTAAAACATTGAAAATATACTTAGGAATTATTTTCTACATAATAATATTAAACCGAGCTTTAGTAATATATTGTTCTTCTTTGGGTACTTATAGGTTTTTAGATAGAAATTCATGCTGTCTTGGTATACTATGGCCTACAGGATACAAATGGTTTCATTGTCAACCCTTGATTATATTTGTCCTGTCCACCCCCAATCATCGACTACTGCTAGCCGTCGGTTCCGTTTTTTTTTGTTACGGGTACTATTTTCGTCCCCAACGTAGCCTTTTCTTCTTGACCCGTGGTTTTACCGCAGCATAAATTCTGACGCCCTGACGTGGGGCCCCGATTTTGTCTTGGGTAATGTTTGCTCCAATTTTGGTTTTCGTTTTTTTCTGCCCCGAGTTTGTTTTCTTCTGGCCCGATTTTTTTTTGTGTGTTGGAGTAGATTATTTTTCTTTCGACTTTGATTTCTGTAATTTTATTTCTAGACGCAACCATTCGCTTGACCACTATACCCGTTTAGTTTGTAGTTATGTTTAGCTTGTCAGTTTATTTTAAATTCAGATTTCCTCGTCGCTACACAACAATTCGCTATTCATAAGCATTTACACAGTAATTGGATCTAGTTAGTTGTTTCTTGGTTATACAGAAACCCTCTCCTATTGTTGTTACTTTTTTTTTCTTTTGGGTTACCAGACTTGTGTTTTCGCTGATAATTCGAAACCCTTTGAAAACTCTGGCGCCCTATTTTTGTGTTTAGTGATTTTATTCTTTTACGTTTAGTACCCTTTGGAAGTTTAGTCTTTTGTTACTTTCGTATTGAATAAAATTGTTTTGTTGCGATTCACTTCTGATATTTTATAGCTTATTCGACTGAGGTTGGAAATTTTGAACTACCCTGATGTATAGGGTGTAGTTCTTTTGTCACAATGGTTACGTGGGGATTGGATGTGAATAGGCTGTTAGAACCCGAACTCCAATATGAATTACTTTTCCGAAGGTTTGACTCTGACATTAAAGCCTAGGGGTCGCGTAAAGCCGTCGGCAACGCGATTCACGTGGAAATGAATCAGTCTTTTACCCCTAGCCCTTATACTATTCCGTTTACGAAAGATAAATTATTATTCGCTTTGAAGACCATTCGTTCTGATGTTGAGGCGACTGTTAGAAAATTCAAGCATGTTACTTTTGCTAATTTTACTCAACAGCCTTCCTCCAGCCCACAAACTCTTAATGTGGCCGCCACCGTTACTGGAGAAGTTCGTTATTCTTCTTCTGGTTCCGAGGAAGAATTGGATACTTGTACTACTGCCAATACTATGACCCCTATTAAAGGATACCCGCTCGCTAAACTGAATGTCTCTATTTCAGGTGAAGGTTGTCTACCGGAATTCTTGATTCGTATTAAGAAACTTATGTACCGAGTAATATTTCTGCTCATTTTCTTTTTACTCCGGAATTACTTACCGAAAAGGCTTTACTTCTCTTCCGAACACATCAGTGTTCTTTTATATGGTGGGAAGACGTTGTTACTTTATTAAACGCCAAATTCCTACCCATGGATTATAATAAACGTCTACTAGACGAAATAAACTCTAAACCGGGTCTTGCTTATAAATCTAAGAAAAATACTTTTACTTCTCATAACCGAGCTGTTAACATTTCTCCGACGCCTACGGGTAGATCAGATACTTCTTCCGTACTTTCTACTGCTTCTCTTCCTAGTTCTGCTTCTACTCGTCAGGTAATATGCTTTAATTGCGACAAACCTGGTTATGTTTTGACACGTTGTACTTGTTCTCAAGTACTCACTTGCTATGGTTGCGGACTTAAGGGAGTTTGTCGGCGCAGCTGTCCGCACTGTCATTCTACTACTAATAGGTCTTCGAATCATACTTCAAATTCTGTCCTCACCTCTAGATGCTTAATTTCTTCTGCTTCTCGCTCTGCGTTCTCTTCTGTACCTCATCCAGGTCATTCTGCTACTACTATCAAAACATACCCTGCTTTAGCAAATATAGCTTCGAACAAAATTTCTTCTGTCTCTAGTTTTACATCCTTTACTACTCCTCCTTCTACTCGCCCTACTACCATCACTTCATACCCTTTTCAGCCATATGAGCCTTTGCACTATAATATTGATTTTTACGGCTATCACGCTCCTATTTACCAAACCTCTACTAACAAGAACAAAATTTCTTCTCTCCTTTACGATTCAAAAGAAGATTAAACGGGACATATTTCTCCCAAAACTGTGCTTCCACCACCCTTGCAACCCATACTTCGAGTTAGTGAGTTGCAGATAGCTTCTCAAGTGTTTGTTCCCGCTTTCTTAAACAATTCTACTCAAGAAATTTCTGTCGTGTCTGCAAGCACAGATGTCGCTAAAGTGACGGTAATTTCTGATTCCGTCAGCAAAGATACTGTTGAAGTCTATTAACCTGTATCTTTAATGCCTCTTGCCGTTTTTGTCAAAATTTTACCTGTTCCTGCTTTGCTAAATGCTTCTACTCAAGAAGTTTGTGTCGTGCCTGCAATAACAGCCGTAGCTGAAGTGACGATAATTTCTAATACGGATAGAGAAGGTCCTGTTGAAACCCGTAGCTGTGATGCTTGTTGCTGTTGTCGGCAAAGTATTAACTGATCTTTTTTCGTTATCTACTATTGATAAGGAATCAGTTCCTATTGTTGCTGAAGTTTTGTCTGTTCCTACTCCATTGTCTAGCAGTGACCTCTATCGGACATTGGTGAAACGTTACCTACTCTTACTCATTTTTCTCATGCTATCAAACTGCTAGTTACTTTTGTTCTTTTAGCTAAGGTTGGTGAAATCCTAGCTGATGTCCTGTTATCTAATGTTAACGAAAGTCAACCTGATTCTGCTCCCTTACCTATTGTGGATGAATTTCTTCCTGATGCTGTTTGTTTATGTAAGGTTGGTGGAATTCTGTCTGGTGCTGCTCCTTTCTTTCATGTTGATAAACTATATTCTACTCCTTTATCTAACATTGGCGAAGTTCTACTTGATACTGTTTGTTCTTGTAATGTTAATGAACTTCTACCTGATTCTGTTCTTTTATGTAATATGGCTGAAGTGTTATCGGATTCTGCACCTTTTTCTAAGGTGGATATTCTTACAGCCAATGCTGTTTTCTTTCCCAACTAGCTAACGTAACTGGTGTGCTCTGCTTGTGTTTCTGTTCGTAAGGTTGATTCTCTAACAACCAATTCTAAAAACAAACCACTTTCTTCCATAACGCGTTTTGAGTATCCTAAACTACCGTCACCACTACTTTCTCAACCTCGTGTTACCACTACTACACCCACTGCTGTTCCTGTTTGGCAGAAAACCGCCCAAAAGAGGCAAACATTAGTCTATGCTCCTTCCGAACCTGAAGATGTATGTCAGCGAAGTCCTAATGTTCTTGACCTCGTTTCATTTTCTTGCTGGCGGCGCAATCGTCTTAAACTTAATACCTAGTCCGCGCGCCTAAGATTCTCATGCCAATTTTGCTTTCCTTACGACTTGATTTTTGGACTACACGATTCCTTTATTTACTTCTATGTTTTGCTGGGTTTTAATTCTTTTCTGTCCTCCTTGAACCCCGTGTGGGTCCGGGAATAGAATAGTCCCACGGTACGACCTGCCTGTCGAAAGAGGTGACTAAAGCGGTCCAACACATACACACACACACTTCTTACACATACACACACACTTTATATACACACACACACACTTTATAAATACCCACATTTCTGTTTGGTTCTCCTTTCTTTCGCTCCTCTATATACTCCGCCCGTGTGGGTCCGTGAATAGAATAGTCCCACGATACGACCAGCCTGTCGTAAGAGGCCACTAAAGCGGTCCAACACACACACACACACAGACACACACACACACACCATAAACACACACATTACTGTTTGCTTCTCCTTTCTTCCGTACTCTTCTTGTACCCCAACATCCGTGTGGGTCCGAAACAGAATATCCCCATGGTACGACCTACCTTGTCGTAACAGGCGACTAAAGCTGTCTAACACATACACATACTCATACATCAACACACACACATACACATACACACGCACGCACGCACGCACGCCCACGCACACACGCACACGCACACACATACTCATACATAACTTCACTGGGATTCTGTTTATTTTCTTGTGTGCAATTCTTAAGGTTTTTTTGTGGTACTTGTACTTGTTGCTTGGTGTTACTCTTTTTGGCTTCTTTTCTTTTTTTCCTCGTTCGTTCCGTTCCACGTTCCGCTCATTTTTCCTGTGGCTGGTTTTACGTTCTGTCGGTCTTCGTGCTGACATAGTTAAATTTTGCGATCCACTTCCTGTGGTAGGTGCTTCCTAGTCCATTTTTTCTTTTTCTTTGAAAAACCACAACTTAGTCGACTATAGGGCTAGTTAGCTACTCTTTTCTTTGGTTTTTTTCTTTGCTACGATCCTTTGGGTACCACAGCTTGAGGTAATTTATTTTTTGTCTATCCAGCATTTTTGTTCTTTCCTAGCTTACTGTGAGGCTTGACACTTTTGTCATTTTGGCTGTTACTGTTGGTTCTTTAGCTCGTTTCTTTTCCTTTACTTTTGGTTTTTTCTGCAGGAAACCAATCGTTTTTTTGAGGTTGAAGGCTGTACCGTTTCTTTTGTGAAGAAGCATTCATTTTTTGACGACTTTGATAGTGCTGACGCCATTCTACCTTTGTTCTTGCCCACTGTTACTACCTACCTATCTTTCCATGTGCTTCTGTTCAATTTCTTTTTTTGTTTGTTTTGTCCGTTACCTTGGTTCGTCGAGCTAGATGAGATTTTTTTTTTAATTTTGGAGCTCTTTCTTTTGGGTTTTTTTTTATTTATTCCGTTAAGCAAATTCTTTTTTCTTTTTATAATTATACATTGGCTTTTCAAACCGGACATTAGTTAATTCTTTTTTACTTTTTTTACCTAAGCGAATTTTTTTTGTTTTGTTTGTTTTTTCTGTACTGTCCGCTCCCGTACTTTTGCTTTCCTACCACGACCTTTTAATTTTACTGAGGAGGATTTGTTACGTCTACCTATTGTAAACCGAAAATTTCTTGCTTCTTTCTTTTCATATATCTCTTTTTCCCATTACAGGGACGTATATGGCTTATTAGCTCAATAAATATTCAAATTACTATCTGTGTAAAACTTGAGTTTGAAAGAAGGTCTGATATTGTTTGCAATAGTGGAACATTTTGATAAGGTTCAATTTCGAATTGTTGGTCCTTTTCAATCTGTCCTGAAGAGCAAATAAGTAGGGTAAAATCAAGAAACATAGCACCACATTTCCCCCAGCATCCACATTTCCCCACACATCTGGACCAAATTTACATGTAAATTCGCACTATAAAGTCTTATTTTAGATGAATCTCCTCCTGACTCCGCCTTGCTCTCCGCCTTGCTCGAACACCCCCCAACCATTTTTCTTACGTCACACCCCCATTCTTTCCACCCGCGAGATAAATCTTTTTCCACACTTCCACCCACGAGATAAACCTATCTTGTTTGGTATCAATTAATATTAGAATTTTCTCAGCTACCCAAATCTCTAGGAATTTTTTAGATTGCACCATCCCCAAGGGAGCTACCCTAATTTTAAGATTTCTTACCTGTAGCGACTTTTGAGCGTCCGCATAAATTTTTTTAGTCATGCGATACATCTTGTTAGCTTAGAATTTTATGTAGAATCCGAATCTGCAAACAGATTTGAAATCGGACCACGCCCTGCAAAGTTATACCCTTTTAAAGTCCTGATCTTCTAATTTTGCTATTTGCTCTATAAGCAAACCTAACAAATAGTTTTCTTCGTCTAGCCATTGCATCTTTCGAGATAAACCTATCTTGTTTGGTATTAATCAATATTAGAATTTTCTCAGCTACCCAAATCTCTAGGAATTTTTTAGATTGCACCATCCCCAAGGGAGCTACCCTAATTTTAAGATTTCTTACCTGTAGCGACTTTTGAGCGTTCTTATAAATTTTTTTATACATGCAATACATCTTGTTAGTCTAGAATTTTACGCACATCCCGAATCTGTAAACAGATTTAATATAGGACCACGCCCTGCAAAGTTACACATATACCCTCTGCGAGATAAATCTTTCTCCACATTTCCACCCACGAGATAAACCTACCTTGTTTGGTATCAATTAACATTAGAATTTTCTCAGCTACCCAAATCTCTTTAAATTTTCTAGATAGCTCCATCCCCCAGAGAGCTACCCCCATTTAAGATTTTTTTTTTGCTGGTAGCGATTTCTGACGGTCCTTATAAATTTTTTATACATGCAATACATCTTGTTAGTCTAGAATTTTATGTAGAATCCGAATCTGTAAACAGATTTAAAACAGGACCACCCCTTACCATTTTACACACACCCTCTAAATTATAACTTTCCTGCGGCTCATATCTAAAAGAAAATCTAAAAACCATTCTTAAAACTTTTTATTACAGACAATTTTTACTAATACAGCTTAAATTTTGTAAACCACATTTCTAAATACATATTCACAATTTTTTATTTTCAACCTAGAACTTCTCATATCGGCTCATACTTATTAATATTTATTTCTAAATAGAGCACTTTTTCCAAAGACCAACCGGACCCACATGTTTCAAATTCCTCTGATTTTGTTCTTATGGTTTCGCTTAAGACCTCGTACATATTTTCCAGATTACTAGAAGACGTTATAACCACATTTTTTGTGTTAAAGGATTTCACATCGGTAGTCTCTTCCCCCATTTTGGTGTAAACGCCGTAGAGTTCGCAGTAGACTTTTATTGCTGTATGTTGTATTCTTTTTTCATTAATTAATCGAATAAATCGCTCTTTCTGCGTCCAAAGAAACTCGGGCACTCCATCGTCGACACTGGTGTTCTTTATGCGATAGCTAGCCATACGGTTGTTAAACGCTGTGCTAATCATTTCTACGCCATCTTCGCCAGTAGAGGTAACTGATGCATTTTATGTCTGTTGCTTCTCAAGTGTGCGGCATAGTATTTTTCCATTTCGAAATCGCATACTTTACACATAATTCGTGGTTGTTTCGTACAAGGTCCTTTAATAGCTGGCGGAGCTGAACGTTTACGGCTTAATGACATACCATGCTGTTTTTCCTTGTGTCGCTGTGAGCTATTCTCGTAAAAGCGATACCGCAAGACCCAGAGTTTAAGTACTTTGCTGCGGACGGCTTAACCCTGGGCGATGTTACACTACGACATTTGTTCTGGTGCCGTTTGAGAGCATTTTTCCAGGTATAGGAAGCACCGCAAGGTTGCACTTATAAACGTTTGCAGGTACCATTTTAGTACAAAACAAAACCCGCACTATAGCACTTTGGTTAAACTTGTAATCGAACTAACTAAAAAGTTTACTCGAGCGTACCTGCTTTATGTTCCTTATAGAATGCAAACCGAAGGTTTCCGAAGACGACCGAACGATGTTGAGGATTCGGCGGGGAACTAAATGATGTCATATTCCTTGCTGCTCGTCCAATACATTTAGCGCTAATGCATGCACCTGGTTCGCTTCGTCGATGGTGCGAATGCCGTTAGTAGAAACACCGGAAAACGTCTTCCATGTTATACGGATCGCGTGCATATTAAAAATCCAAAGGGTGGTAGCACACGCACACAAGTTGTGTGCAAGTCGTGCTGTAGAAGATGCAATGCTACTATAACCAAAAACACTTTAAACCATTACTAAGAAAATACCAACTTGTTGTCTACAGGATACTTACAACAATTTAATTTTAAATAACTTCTACGTCATATTTTAGGAAATGGGGGCTTGAATATTTTCCAAATGAATCACCAAGCGAAAGTATATGTAACGGTATTAGAATTACCCATTAATTTCCTATTTTACGACCGTGGTTAATTATAGATTTGAATTTAATTTGTGCACGTTCGAGCTTCTCGTAAACTAACATATTTTATAGCAACTGTATAATACATGCATACCCCTTCGCCGCGCTACTGCTATTCTTGTAATTGCTAGAAAAAGTCACTCTCCTTTTTACTGTTAGGAGCGATGCAAAGCACCATTTTTTATACTTTCTATAGCACATCGCACACTTTTTCGTCTGATAATTAAATTTTGCTTCTGTAGGCTTTTACACTTTCGCATAGCGGTCGGCCGCACGTATTGATTTCTAGAACCGGTAAGTACTCGATATCCTCCAAATAGAGAATTAGATGCTCGATGTCTGTCAACTTCCAATTCCCTCGTAAAAGGTAGAAAAACTCGGTCAATCATCCATTAAACTTTGACCCGCTACCGTTTTGACAATTTCCAAACATTTTTCAAACGACAATGGGCCGAGAATTTTTAAACCTCCGAGGGATCTTTAAGTCGTGATCAATTACACATCCGAGCTACGCGTAAACTAACATATTTTGCAGCAACTGTATAATACATGCATACCCCTTCTCTGCGCTACTGCTATTCTTGTAGTTGCTTGGAAAAGTCAGTCGCCCTTTTTACTGCTAGGGTTGCTAAAAAGCACCATTCCATACTTTATTTATAAGTGTAGCACATCGCACACTTTTTTTGTCGGTTAATTAAATTTTTGTTTATGTAGGCCTTTACACTTTCGCTTATTTAAACATCTAATACGACCGATTAACCACTTTCGATTATTCTAACGGGGAACCACCATACATCCCGCCGCACCGTTCTTTTTTGAATTCTATGGGCTTCCACGCACTAACACCTGACGTATCTTTCCTACTATTTGTTAAACAAAAACTACCGGTATTACCATTGTGGACGTAAGCAGATGTTTGTGGATGTGTACGAGAGTATGTATCCATATACATTAACCAGTCTAAGCTATTTTATTTAGTCCACGAAAACTACTATTTTCTAAACCACAATTAATAATCGCCTTTATAGGTTTAACATTTCTACCATTACCCAATGACTGGTGCTACGTACATGGAAACTTTAATTTCTTATTGGAAGAATTCTTATTCTCCGCACTGCAGCGTAGTTGCATGCCCACCCCTTTTGGGAATATATGCTCGTTATAAGTTGTAGCACCCGCGGTTTTACGTAACTACAATTCGTGAGACCCCTTTAATCTTTTTAATCGTATCTTTCTCGCCTACAATACAGTAGGACTTAACATTACTACCAACAAATTCTAATACTGGACCCCCATTAAATATGTCTTTAATTTTCCCTACAACTTTTTTTGTTGACAAGTGTTATATTGTATTTATTATTTGCGGGTAGTCACTCTTTTAAGATAAATATATTTTGCTAGGTATCAACTAACATTAAATTTTCTAGGGACCCCAAACCTGTAAATGGATTTTAAATAGGACCGCCTCTTACAAAGTTATGCCTTTTAAAGACCCCAAACCTCTAATTTTTACCCATCTTTATTTAACTCTATCTTTAAAACCCTTTTTCGCTATCCAAGACATATGCTTTAACCAACCGTTTCCTAGAAATCTAAAACCGCAGTGTCCCGCGAATACCACGTGGAGATAACACGTATACTCTGTCAACCAGGATAGAAGCCAGAAGAAGGATTTGGAAGGTGGGCGAAGAACTTAAAATTATGGAATTTAAAACTAATATATACAATAGATTTACAAAATCTATACAAATATAAACAACTATCTTATATCTTTACGTCCCCATGCGTAGATTGTTGTACTATTAGGAATGATGTACCTTTGTCATCTTCCCTCGATAAACTAATTTTATTAATTATAGCTGCGTGTACAAATCGTGTTTTTACTCCGGATACATACGCCGGCAAGTACTCCACACCAAATAAAGAATTAGATGCTCGGTGACTGTTAACATCCGCTTCCCTCGTGTACGCCCAAACACATCCCAGCCCATGCGCGCCCCCTGCGCGTGCGCACCCCTGCCCATGAGCACCCCTTTCTGTGCGACTGCTATTTCGGGGTAACGTTACAGCCCTTTATAAATAAAGAACAATGTTATATACTATTATAAAATGTTTATTCTGACATTATACATAACAAATTTAAAAATATTTAAATACCAAGCATGGAGTCATTTAACTTAATTTTAATACAAAGTTATACACAGAAGACAGTCCTTTCTTTATGTTTGTTTGCAGTGGTTTTAATTTTATCTAATTTTATTCGCAGCTTAAAATTTAAATCGACACCCAAGTCTTCTATCTCCTTTTCTAACCAATAGTTTGATACATAAAGACCGTCTAGGTTTTCGAATTGTAAAATGTACCGAAGTTTGCCTCTATATTTAAAGTCTTTGATTCCACCGACAACCAGATCCATTCCTTCGTGTAATTCTTGCAGCTTGTGACAATCTTTTAATCGCAGTTTTCCCACTATATCCTGCATACGTATCTTGTTAGCTTGATCGACTTCTTCTTGTCGGTATTGGAGAAATCCTTTTCTCCCACACACCGTTGCGTAGTTGCATATCCACCACTTTTGGGAATATATGGTTGTTATAGGTTGTAAGACCCTCGGTTTTAAATGATCCGAAAGGTTCTTTACTAGGCAAATATACAATGTTTAGCGGAACCCCTTTGCGTGTGGTGTACGCCAAGATTACGAAACCCGCATTCCTTAGTTCGTCTTTGTTATCTGCCATTTTGATAAATACGTTTTAGAATAACCTTTTAAAAAGTATACGGATTTAGTACCATCCTTTTCTGCAAGAACGTCTACATAACTAAAGAGTCTTTCTTACTAACCGCAAATGCATACAGCTTGTACAACCCGGATGTATCTAAGTCATCCATCGACACATAAAATAATCTTTTAATTCTTCCTCATTTTCTCTAATAAGATGTTCTTTGTCTAACACATCTTTGTATTGTTCGCGTATTGTCGCAGTGTTTTCCATGTAGTCCAATTTTCGCCTTTTTGCATCCATTTCCTCTAATTCCAGTTGTCTTTTCCTTCCACTTACAGCGTATGGCATACATAATGGGGCAATTTCCTTTAGCGTAAACGGATAGAGTTTACTACCAATATTTGCGCGTTGTCGTACAACCTCTGGGCGAATGTTAGGTGTATTTATCAATCCCAATTCCGAAATGACTATTTCTTTTGGAATTGTAGAATATGGTGTTGCAGATTGTGTAAAATATGTACTACCTGCTTTATTGTAGCACTTGTGTTAGATTTTTATTTTATCTTGGCTGTCTTCCTCCTCTACTATCTCCAAATAATTTACGGGTAAATAGTTAAAACTAAAAGCCAGCACATACTTTATCAATGTTTTCCCTTTCTTTTGATTTTCGGACAACTTAATTTGCAAGCCCGTCAATTTCTTTGTATTGCCATTCCCCAATACACGTACTGTAGCAGGTTATTATACGCTAAACAGCAGCTATTTTGTAGCTTGTCCGATAGCTTACTCCACATTTTGGCAAGTGGTACCGAGTACATCGGCGCCTTTAGGAAGTATAACTTACTATCTTCCAATAAGGTTAAACAGTCTTTTAAGGGTTTATACACTCGTTCCGCACTGACATAGCTTCCAATTGCACAGTTGTATATTGTCGCTTCCAATCGCGTAATACCATGTTCTTTAGTCAAAGTAGACGCAAATGTTTCCCTTAAACGTACATCTGGACAACGTAAAAATCTAGTATATGATTGCCAAGTTGTTTATTAACACCAGGACTTGTTATCTGACACACAAATTTGTTGTAAATCTTAATTCTCGCATTGGTTGTTAGCCATGTTAAACAATCAATTCCTACAGTTTTATCGTTGTCAACTATAATACTACACTTTTCTTCGTATTCGCCCTTATAGCAAAAGTTATGGTTTGTAGTTAAATAATTACACATCTCCATCTTGCTAAATATACCCGCAAAATCTTGGGTTACATCCATGTCAAAAAGATAGAAATAATCTTTTTCGACTTCGTCTAATATATCTGGTAGTTCCTCCAATAAAGTTTCCAACTTAACATCTGCTAGTTCCACTTTGTATGGAACACATATAGGATTTTGGAATTTTTTATTAATGCATTCGAGGTCTTCTTTCCGATAATTTCTTTTACTCTCTGGCCCATCTTGTTAGTGCTTTCCAGAGAAAACGGAAGCTTAGCTTTAACACCATGCCTAGCGGAAACAAATCGGTTGAACTTTCTTCGTAGATAGCTGTTAAATGCACCACAAATTTCTGTTTTAGGATAAACATTCTTTTGTTTGCAGATGCTTGTTCGGTGTCAGAAAGGTCGCAAATTTTAACCAACATTATATTGTCACAAAATGGTTCTGTAATTGGTGTGTGTAGTCCACCAGTCAGCATCTGTTCGCCTTCGACATAACAAATATTACCAATATCTTTTACCAGATTATTGTTGCACATATTTTCTGTCAACAGCCATAATCCAAATCGCTCATTTGTCGGTTTCACTTTATTCCCAAGAAGTTGAGAAACGTTAATCATCCTTGGAGACGCTCATGTTTACCGTTCTAGCTACTATCGAATACTAAATTGAATACGAAAAATTGTTCTCTTATGTATTCTACAGAGTGAGGACGTATATTGCCGAAGATAGTCGAATATGTTGTTATCCAACCTAAGCCGACAGGGATGCGCATCGACAAAGATAATCTCTACAAATGAAGAGTTGATAAAGGAAATTGCATTAGATAATTCCAGACACATTTTGTACGTAATCCTCCGACATTATGACAATAAACTTGTACATTGGGATGAACATAACTCGATTGCTTACAACTTATGTTAGACTTTATAGTGCGATTAAATAATAACTGGGATGCCCTGTTTGATAAATGGCAAATTATATTGTCCCCATTAGCTTCTCTTGTTTTTAATTGTATTTTGTTAATAAACTATTTAATAATTATTTTACTGTATTGTTGTATTTTATATTTTCATTAAAAACTATTGGACCTAGGTTAGATACAGGAAAATTAATAGTTGGCAGCGCCGGGCGCTGGCTACGCATCGATGGTCGCATGGAAAATGGCTGCTGCTGCGTAATACAAGTATGTCTATCGCATAAATAAGCAGTCGTGGAGTTCGAGTTCGAGCAACAGGCAATATTGTTAAGAAATGAAAAGATAACAATGGTCAAAGTCTACTGGGAATCATAGAGCTTTATCGTCATAATTGCGTGATAAGTTTCTAATGTGAAATCCGCTTACAAATTCTTATTGGTTGATAAGATCATGTACGAACTGGTAATTGTACGGTCGTTAAGCGAACTGCGAAGTTAAAAAGGTTAAATTAAATGGAGTCGGTTAGGTCTTGTGGTGCTGTATCTTAGTGGGGTGCTGAAATGTTGAATAGTATGACAGATTACTAAGTCTAGGTTGAAATAAACAATTAACTGTCAAAAAGAGGATTACAAAATGGGCGTATTGTTTGAATGTGTACTGTATTGTCGGAATAGAAATGGTTTTCCGATTGTGTTAGACGGATTAAATTAGGCTAATTTCGAATAAGTGTCAATCGGTCGTGTGTAAGAACGTGAATGATTGTGGCTGAGTAGGATATGGTAAGAAAATTTACTGTTTAATGTGTTCAGAGATGGTGTGGATAAAATGTTCTGGAAAGTGTAAACAACGATGTGCTAGTACAAAATCGATTTTAACAGCTGTGAAATGTAGATGTTTCTAACGGTGGGTGTAGAATTCGTTGTACAAATTGGTAAGGCTAAATCTCGTTTGAGGGTCAAATGTCGCAAAAGGATGTGTATAAATAAAGAGGTGTTACACTGGTAAAAGGGGAGATTAACAAAGATAGAGTAGCGCGAGGGGTGTGTTTAATTGTCAAATTGTTGTTATCTGGAGTAATGATCGATTAAAGACTCGGAGTTAAAATCGCCTGTGTTTGAAAAGTTTAAATGTTAAACTGCGGGTGTGTAATGGAATTGACAGATTGTGCTTTAAGGGAATGAATCAGAACAGATTATTTATTGAGGAATCGAGATCGTTCTAGAATAATCATATGGCTGCCGTGAAATGTAAACCATCAAAAAAATTCAATTTGGAAAAATGTAGAGTAGTGAAAAAAAATGTGTTACCTAAAGGTAAAAGAGATGTTTTGGGAACGATGGGGTGGCAATGGAATGAAATGGTTGCTAAATATGTTGAAAGAATTGAGGAGAAAATATTCTGATGCAGGCGTGACGGTGGATAATTGATCGTGTTGGTTGAAGTAATGCGAGCTGTTTGCAAGAGGATGTTTATCTAGAAATTGTGTTGACAATCTGTCAACCATTGGAAATGTAACGTTTTCTGGGCAGTTAAATTGGGTAAATATCGGGTCGAGCGAAAATATTAAAAATCGTAAGGGTTCAAATTGGTATAAGATACGAGGTGAAACTTACGACTATGATCGAAAGGTGTTTCTAGTTGACTGGATGAAAGAATCTTCAATAGAAAAGTTTGCTGACGAGACAGTGGGTAAGGAGAAACTGTTAACATAAAGGATATAATTGGTTGAAGTTTACGGGATCAATAAAACGTTGGATGATTGTATGGAATCGTGCATGATCCAAAATTGTATCACAATTCGAGTTCTGTTTAACAAAGTAGAAATAGTAGGTGTTGGTGTACAAATTAGCTGTGGCTGATATGGGTCGTTGAATATAAGTGTGTAAGTCGGATGTTAAATAGGAGGTGGCAATGAAATTTATAATGAAAAAATGTGTGTACTAAAGTAAATGTGCCATGTTTTGAACTAAAGAGGCAACTTTTCGTATGAATAATGGCTGGGGATGTGAATAATTGGAATGATGTGTTACGTAGTGATTGATGAACGATAAATCTCTGGTTAAATGTTGGACCGTTTTGAAAGTTGGAATGAAAGAGCGGGTAAATTTAAAAATTTACGGTATTCTGAGGAATGAATTGACGAATCTGATTCAAAAATTGGATTCGAGTGGTTGAAATAACGTGGCGTGAAAGATAAGCACTAAGCTAGTTAGTTTAAGAAATGATGTAAGTATACTGGTGTAGCAAGAGTGAAAGGCAGTGTTTAGAATCAGAATGCGTCGCGGAGATCAAATGTTAAGAAGTAAATTGTGTTTTAAGAAGATACGGAAAATTAAATTTAACTATAGTCGTGGTGAAATTGAAATAATGGGATGTGTCGTAACTAATTCCTGGTGTTATGGTAAGTTACAATTAAATATCTGATTATAAAATAATTGAAGATCTAGAAACAGTGGTTTCTAAAGTGGTTATTTTGGTAAGACATGCGTGTACACGACTTGCACAATGTGGTTGCTACACCTTTGGATTTTAATTTTCAGGATCCGTAAAGGGACGTTTCGTGTTTCATAAGATTGCACATCGACGAACGAACGGTATGATTGGTAAATGTTGCGAGCGAAGGAAATGACTATTTGTCCCGCAAATCTCAAACTAGGGTCTGAAACCTTGGTGATTGATAGGAAAAATCGGTCGGTAGTTTTTATAGTTCGTAAATTTAACAAAGTAATGGGTTTTTGTAAAAGGTCCGAAAGTTATATAACCTTGGGTGTTCATACTGAAAATGCGTCAAACGGAGGGAAAAGTCGTGTAAATGGGTAGCTGCGCGGCAAGACTTAACTGGGTTGCGGTATGGCTTTCGGAATGATACAGGAAACGAACGTAGTGTATTAGCAATGCTCGCCAGTTTAAAGGACTGTACAAACAACACGATTGTGAATATGTTTAATGGATTTCGAGCGAATTGGAAAATATCGATAATGGTATTGACTGGGAGAGGCTAAATGTAAACGTGAAAAAATGGTTATGAAAAAAAGGGTGCAATGATGCCAGATTTTACTAAATAGTGGAAACTGAATGAAGCGTAAATCAAGTTGGAGACGTACTGTGTGAAAGCTAGGCAAAGCCACGGTAAAGCTTGGAAAAATGGTAGTGAACGTATGGTGACGATCTCATTGTGTAGCGGGTGTTAAGACTTTAAATGATGATAAATGGTCTATGCTCGAGTTGAAATGTGCAAGTGGTGTACAAGGACTGCATGTGTGATATGCATGAACGAATGCGTGTCTGGGAATTGACGGCTGGTTGGCGAAAAATGAAAGGTGATGGCTAGCTCGTACCGATAAATGATGCTGAAGGACAAGATCAACAAAATCTTAAGTCTTAGATGGGTAATTGACGCAATGACTGATTCAAAAATGTGCTCATTCGATGATTGATATAGAACACTAGCAGGTGTTGTTGGAAATATATGTTCGTTAAAATGTTATTGTGTGCGATAGGATAAATGGAAAAACTATAATTGAAAAGGTCAGGTGAAATGGCTGATGCAGGTGTCATGAATGTTGACAAGAACCTTGGATGAAAAAATGAGGAATGAATAATGGTGTCGAGGTGAATGTATGTGTCTGGAAACTGTGAAAGACTAAAATGTAGGTTGACAAGGTTGTAAAACTGTTATCAAAGACGATGAAGACAACAATGCGTATGTCAATGACAACAGGTTGAAACGTGTATTCAATCTGGATCGTTCGAGGCTGACATGTCAAAGTGAATCTGACGGTGTGGAGAAAAGGTCTCAACGACGAAAGAGATGATCACACGAATAGTGCGTGATACTGGATAGATGATGAAGGGCATGAATCAGACAAATGTCGGTCAATAGCAAATAGGTTGAGGAAATTCAGTAGAGTGACTAGAAGATAGTGAAAAGAAAATGGGAAAGAATGAACAGTGTGACGTTTAAATGAAAATGAATTTCTGGATGAATATATGGTGTATATAGTGAATAGTTAAAGATATTAGGTTAAGGCTGTAAAGCCTGGCTCAGACTGGTGCTGCAAGATGGATAGCGCAGCTGTACAAATTAGGAAATGTTGGTGTGGCAGAGGCGGATCAATGAGGTCTGGTTCAACTAGCTGTTGGTGGACTGTGCTAATGACGTTGATGAGTGATGTATGAGGCAAGATCTACCTATACTAATCTAGATAGATATGAATGGTATTTTTTGAGTTTGTATATCTTTGGTATAATGTGAATTCATAATCAAGTTCATTAAGCCAAAGTTATGGATATTGCTGAAATGCGTCAGGTTATACTGTTTCGACAGGAGGACAAACTGTAAGATAAAATTGGAAAATGACTTAAATTCTTAAATAGAACCAGTTTGAAGATGAATTTACAAGATGATGCAGAGGTATTATGTAATGGTAAAATCCATTGAATCGATAAAGTTAGCATGGTGATAACTTTGAAGATAATGATTGTACTTAAATGATTTACCTGAATTAAATACATATGTTGTCGGCAAAGTGTGGAAAATGGAACGTATGGGCAATAATGGAAGTTTACTGTGTGGTGGATCGTTGACAATAACAGTGTGTGAGTTATAACGATATCAATCATGGTTTACAGTGTAGAGGAAATCTTCATAGTTTCCTGCGGACAGTGTAGTAATGTGAACTAAAGCGTTATGTGTGGTTTATAGCAAAATGTTTCGTGGACTAAATAAAAAGCTGTGTGATGTACAATTGATCGTTCGCTTGAATAAACGTGCACTGTAAACGCGTTTGGACGTAAAAGTATGTACACTGTGCTGAACGGTTCACCGTGGTATCGTATCGAAATTAATAGTCGTTAGAATAGTCTTAAATAACGGAACCATGATGTGCCGACAAAGTGTTTCATCAAAGTGTGAAGTGTTTCTAGTGCGATAAGGATTTGCAACTAAATAATGGTGATGCGGTATCTGATAGGTTGCGCTCGTTCGTATGATAAAAATCTCGACGGTTTGTTGACAGGGTTCGAGATATGAGCCGCAGGAAAGTTATAATTTAGAGGGTGTGTAAAATGGTAAGGGGGTCTGATTTTAACATCTGATTTACAGATATCGGAAAATATCTGACATAAAATTCTAGACTAACAAGATGTCATTGCAATGTAAAAAATTTAATAAGGAACCGTCTCGAGAAATCGCTGACCAGTCAAAAAAGAAAGTTCTTGAAATGGGTGTAGCATCTCGGGGATGGAGCTGATCTAGAAAATTTAAAAGATGTTGGGATTAGCTGAGAAAATTCTAGATGATATAATTGAATAACAGAACTTAAGGTAGGTTTATAGCGTTCGTGGGTGAGAGATATAGACATGGAGAATAGAATTATCTGGCAGAGGTATATGTACTGTTGCAGAGGAGTGGTCGCGTAATATTAAATCTGTGGTTGATTCAGATTCGGATGGTGCGTTAAATATTCTAGGACTAACAAGATGTGATTGCATGTATGACTAATAAACTTTATAACTATGATATAGCAAGGCTCATTAAATGTCTGCTACAGTGTTAAAAATCATTAAAGAATTAGGGTAGTCTCCTTGAGGATCGGTTGAATTCTGAAAGAGGATCACTGAAGATTTGGTAAACTGAGATTAAAGTTCTAAATATGATTAATACCGAAACGTAAGTAGGAATTTATCTCGAAAAGATACAATTGTGGCATGAAACAGTGGAAGACAAAGTTGCTGATATTAGTTAGGTGTTGAACTTAGATAGATCAAATAGCAATAATTAGAAGATCAGAGACTTGAAATAGGAGTATGTGAACTTTGCAAAAGGCGTGGTCTCGATTGGATACAAATTCTGTTTGAAGAATTCGGATTTAGGCTGATAGAAATATTAAGCTGTAGACAAGATGTATCGCTTATACAAAAAATTTAGTACGTGACGCTCAATAAGTCAGTTGACGGTAAGAAATCTGTAAACATGGGATAGCTTCCTTGGGCGATGGTGCAATCTAAAAATTCTAGAGCATATTGGAGTAGCCTGAGATCAAATTCTTAATAATGTAAGTTGATCCTGAAACAAGTATAGGTTTATCTCGTTAAGTGCAAAGTGTGGTATTAAAGAATTATATGCCTCGCGTGGAAAGAATGGTGTTGACGTACGACATCATAATCTGGTTGGTAATGGGTGTTCGAAGCAAAGTGCTGGCACTGAGATACATATCAGGCGGATCATGTTGAAGGAGATTCTATCGTGGTTAACAATAAGACTGTTATGTCGCATATATGTACATGCTAAATATTGGTCGATGTTGTTGAACGGGAAAATGTGGATGCTGAGGGAAATTGGTGCTTATGTTTCTTGCAACTTTCTACATCCTCTCAAATAAAGTGTGTTCTTGCTGATTTTCTTGTAATTCCAATGGTATTTGATAAATGTGTAAAACTGATGATCAGCATCTTTGGTTACATTAGTTGTTAATTCTAGTCTGATATTGCTACGTGCTTAGTATGGTTTCTGACCTTATTTTATCTTATCGCTTATGGTAACTAGTTTTGGTGCTGATTGGATTACACCCTACTTTGCCTATAAGACCGATGTCCTAATAAACGACTTCCGTGAATACGAAATTATACTTGGGATGAAGTGCGTTCTACTGTTACAATGAATACAGGACCTTGGAACCCCGCGTGAGTTTTTGAAGCTCTAATACATCACTAATGCCATAGCTCTCTTAAAGATTTTACGGAGGCTGCCTGTGAATATTTTATTACCCTACTAACAGTGGCTATTTATAAGTTAACCATTCACCTCATGAAATATTTCTGTTACTATGGTCAAGTGCTTCTCTGAGTCCTTAAAGTTTACTACTGCGGGATACTACTAAAGCTTAGTGGCGAACATATCCCCATAATTAGTAGTATTGTAGTTCACACATTATCATCTTTTTTTTTGTCCTAAGTTGCTGCTTTTGGGCCTAACCCAGAGCAGAAAATACCTTTTACGGCGACGGTTTACGTACCAATTGCCGGACGTAGGGTGTACTAATTGAGAATTTTAATCTCCCTAATTTTTAGAGATTTACCTGTAGGGATAATTTTGTATTGCGTGATCACGATAGGGAGCTCATGAATTTTGGTAATATTTAATATTTATGTCACTGATATTTCCACTTGACTGTGAGCGTGCACTATAATCTTAAGATATATTTTTTTTTTAATTGTAAAACATTGAAAATATACTTAAGAGTTATTTTCTGCCTGAAAATAATAAACCGAGCATTAGTAATATCTTGTTCTTTTTTGGGTACCTATAGTTTGGTAGATAGAAATTCGTGCTGTAATGGTATACTATGACCTAGAGGATACAAATGGCTTCGTTGTCAACCCTTGATTATATTTGTTCTGCGCACCCCCAATCTACGACTACTGCTAGCCCTCGGTTCCTTTTTTTTTTTTGTTACGGGTACCATTTTCGTCCGCAACGTTTACTTCTCGTCCTGACCCATGGATTTACCGTAGCAAAGTATTGATTTTCTTATTTACTCAACGATCAAGAGGTTATTACTTAATATTATATTACTAAAATGTTCGTTTCAGCGCACTTAGAGTAGACAGATTTAAATAGCGATCTTATTCTTAAACTCTTATTTCGTTGAAGAACAAGCTAAAGAAATTTTTAAATAGAATTTGAAATGTGTTGCAAAAATGAAGTAATTGATATACCTTAAAGGCTTTTGTGAAATGTTATCTAAATTATGTTCCATTTAATATTATGTTAAGACTATGTTATGGCAGAAGTTCAACATAATCTATAGAATATGTTCTTAGATCACATGTAGCATAACCTACTTTAGAGGAAAATGTATTAAAATTAATAGTAGTAATTAAACCTTTACATCCTTTTACATTTACAAACGAGAGCGAAACAAAGGCAAGGAAAGCGTAATAATAGCCACACTCGTCTTGTTAAATGACATCGTTTTATAAGTCATAATTTATTTTTTTAATTATCAGTGTGCAGGGGCTAATGTAAGTGTAAATTATGATGAATGTTAATTAAACCTTTCAATAACTATATCTGATTGTAATTAATGAGTATTTAATTGTGGATGTGTCTTTTACCTATATCTAATTGGACCCCGTATCACAATTGGTATATAAATTTTCTCTCAAGGTGTTCACTTATCCTAACTGTTCTCGACATTTTAATTATTCACAAAGCAGCTTTTTAAAAAATTTAATTGCAGAACTTCAATTTGAATATTGTGCAAGAAAGCGAAAATAAAATTTCTCAAAAGATTCAAAATATAGCAAGAAAAATAATTGTGCCTGCCATTGCTATAAATCTATTGAAATCAAGTCATCATCATCATCATTTTGTTTTCGACCTTACTTAAGGTCGGTTTGGCGCAGCTCTAACTTCTTTTTTATTCTGTGCTAATCTAAAAAGCTCTACATACCGTTCACGACCTAAATTTCTAATAATTTGACTAATATAGTTTGGTCTTTTTCCTATCCAGCTGACTCTACATAGATATTAGAAACCTGATGGTTGTTAAAGAACTCTAACATGTTTACATGATTACCATTTATAAGGAAAAGAAATATAACCTGGTTATCCGCTTCAAAAAGGAAAAGTGTTAAATTATATGTTATGGTAAGGCTTAAACAACGAATCGCTGCCAACATGCCAGACCGCTACCTAATTGTGAGTTTGTCATGGTGGCATTTAGTTAACTGATTTTTATTTTTTTTGTTTTGTTTTCGAATTTACTTAAAGTCGGTTTGACGCAGCTCTAAATTCTTTTCTATTCTGAGCTAGTCTAAAAAGGTTTACATAGCCTTCACAACCTAAATCTCTAATAATTTGACTAATATAGCTTTGTCTAGGCCTTCCTACTCTATTTTTATTTGGTAGTCTAATATAGTCATCATATTTACATTGAATTAATATGAAAATCTATTATCATTTCGTACAGCCTGATTTATACACAGAGTTATACATATCATGGCTCTGAACTGCTTGAATAAATACTTTACGTCCTACACTAAAATTGATTATTATGAAACTGTTAGTAGAAATCTAGTTTGCATATTCAGACGACATCTTTTTCCCTTTTTTCAACACTCTGTTAAACCTTGAATTGATTGTAAATAATTTATCAAATTGAATGTTAGGGTGAAAACATTTGCTTTATATAGTTTCGGTCCAGCTAATGGTGGATCTTTCACATAGAATTCCAGTGCACTGCACCTAAAATTCGGTGCTCCAGAAAATTGCATTTGACTCAGTGGCGGCGTTAGGCGTCGGCGACATCGGCGACCACCGACGGCCTCGCGCCCAAGAGTGCCTCGGAAAAAAATGGCATAAGTTGATTAGTTGACCAAAAAAATATTTATTATCGTAGAACGAATGCCAGCATTCTGCAATGTTTTAAATGTAGGATTAAACCCTTATTTAAAAGCAAGTATTTCTTATCGCAAAGGCAAGCAATGCATCTCACTAAAAGACCCTGTCGACTACCTGTCCCGGCAGGAGAAGAATTCAATGCACCCAGTGGTTACGATAAGTCCATTGTTAAAAGACCTTTCATTTCAAAGAGCATTTGAAAATACATGTTCAATTTACATTTATTATATGTGATAACTATTAGTAACTTTTGTGAGATATAATTGTAAATAAACCCTACTTCGTGGTTTTGCGATTGAAGCTTTTGTAGAAAATGAATCTTCAAAATGATTTCTTGGCCAAAATGAATAAAGTTCAGGCTAAAAGCTACTTAGGTATTGTTTGATGTCTTCTCAGGTTGACAAGCGCAGTCATTGTAAGCCAAATGTTTCTCAGAAGTTCCTAATAGAATTCTATTTAGTTGAGTACGTACTTTGTAATAATAGTCTAAGGTTTAACATTTAACAATGCAGTCAAGATGACTTAAACAAGTTTAATACATATATAGTATAGTGTTTAAAGTACAGGTACGTATTAGGTTGATACCCCCTCTCTTTGTATATAATTACAGGTAAAACTAAACCACCTTCCTTTGTCCGTCTTAAACTGTATGCGTAAATTGTTACGGACGTTCAGTTGTTGTTTATACGTGAAGTGTGTAGCTAAATTACTCTTAGTATGAAGTTATAACCAACGACTAAAGTAACGCGTAGTTAAAATAAAGATAAAGAATCTATAATTGTTGGTATTTTTGATTATAAATATTAAAAGCTTTTGTGCCAATATTGTTTGGATTACATGCATATATTTTACATTGGGTATGATGTGAATTACATGTGTTAGTTTAATTTTTTGAATAATTAATTATTGAGTTACTTCCCTTATTTTAAGTCAGTTATATATAATATTCAAAGTTTTTTGCTTTTAATCTGCGCTGGTATAAGCGTGTTTGCTTTTTATATTTGATATCGTCAATATAATGTCAGGAGGGCCTTCTAGCGACAGAGATATATGTAGGAAATGGGAATCTGGTGCGTCAAAAAGAAAAAGAAAAGTTGGAAAGGCTCTGTCCTACAAAATCATGAGTTCCAGTATGATGAAATTTCTTAAGAAGCCTTCATCAGGACCGGTCGGTACTACAATAACATTAAAGTCTGATGACCCTCTTGTACAAGATTCTGAACTAATTTCAGATACAGAGTTGGCAGAATCTACAGTTGTTCAAGTCTCTGAACCCAGTAACAGAAAAAGGTTAGACTGTGACCACAACATTCGTGACTCAATGATTCAAAAACATACAGCCCATTTTACAGCGTTGTTTATGGATTCTGATCCGGGAACGTGGGTGTTTCCAATAACGGACTCGCAGCGTCATGACTTAATTCAAAACGGTCCTCACCAAAACCTAGAGACGTCTGACGAAAGTTATCCCAGAGACGATAATAATAGACATTTTTCTAAATTCCACTTTAATCGAAAATTGAGTAATGGGGAAAACCAACATCGCAGGTAGTTAATTTACTCTATATCTGAAGATAAAGTTTATTGCTTTCCATGTAAACTTTTTTCCCATTTGCAAACACAGATGCTAAAAGAAGGATGTTGCGACTGGAAAGATTTGAGTCGAATATTGCAAACACATGAACAAAGTCATGGACACATGGTGTGCATGATTAAATGGATTGAATTTTATAAAGGAATTAAACACGGAAAAACAATAGATGCAGAAAACGAGAGACTGGTTAAAGAATCGCCAAAGTATTGGTACAACTTTGTGGAAAGGTTGATTGATATAATTAACTACTTAGCTTCACATAAACTGGCATTTATAGACCTATTTAAATTGTTATCCAAATATGATCTGACACTACGGGAACACCTGCAACGCATTAATAAAAAACAGCTTAATCCACATTATTTGAGTCACGATATTCAAAACGAATTAATCACATTCATATCTAAATCAGTTGTTGATGAGATTATACAAAGTGTCAAACAAGCAAAATACTACGCGTTTATGCTTGATTGCACCAGGGATGTCAGCCGTGTTGAACTAATGTCGATAACATTAAGATTTTGTAATTCTTCAACTGGAGCGATAGAGGAGCACTTTGTTGGGTTTATTGCCGTCGCAGAGACAACAGGAAAATATTTAACAAATTCTATATTACGAGAACTAGAAATGGTTTAGATATCCAAAATTGTCGAGGGCAGGGATACGATAATGGCACTAATATGGTCGGCATTAACAAAGGAGTTAAAACTAGAATCCTTAATATTAATCCACGATGGTTTTTTACGCCTTGTGGATGTCACAGTTGGAATTTACTGTTGATAGATGCAAGTAATTCTTCTATAATTGCCAAAACGTTTTTCGACTTTATCAATAAAATATACCTTCTATTTACGAGATCAAGCAAGCGTTGGGGTCTCCTTAAAACCAAATTAAAATTAACATTAAAATCCCTATCTGAAACAAAATGGGAGAGTAGAATAGAAGCAGTCAAAGCGATATTGTTGCAATTTGATGATGTTGTCGATTGTGTAAATGACCTGAAAAACGAAACTGAAGATTCCGAAACTCTAAGTGACTGTGAAGCTGTACTCAACGAAATGATAACTTTTGAGTTTATTGTTGCAATACACGTTTGGTACGAGATTTGACTGCGCGTGAACAATTTAAGTAAATTATGGCAATCAGTTCAAGTTAACTTGAAGATCGCTGTTGATACTTTACGTTTGCTATGTAACTGAATCCAAGAATATCGTGATACAGGATTTGAAAAAAGCGTTGCAGAAGCCAGATTGTTTGTGGAAAAAAGTAGTAATGAGATTTCGTCTCAATTTAAAGAAAAAAGATTGGCCAAAAAGAAAAGAATGTTCTCGTATGAAAATATTGATGAACCATTACAATCTGCTGAAATGCAGTACAAAGTTGACTTTTTTAATAAAATGTTAGATGCTATCATAGTCGACACCGAATGCCGATCCAAATCGCTCCATAATTATTTTGAACAATTTGGCTTTATTTTTGACATAAATTATTTAAAATCTATACCAAAAGAAGACCTTCTTAAACATTTTTATGATTTAGCTGCTATACTTCGGGATGGCGAAAACAGCGACATTCAGCCTTTCGAACTATGTGAAAAACTTCTGCTTTTACAATCGAACTCACTAATAGACTCTATCAAAAATGTCAAACAACTTATACAGTACATTTTATTTGCAAGAAGTATACCCAAATGTTTACATAACAATCAGAATTATGCTTACAGTTTCGGTCACTACAGCATCTGCTGAGAGAAGCTTCTCAAAGTTAAAATTAATTAATACCTACTTACGAAGTACCATGGGCCAAGAGAGACTATCTACGTTGTCAATTTTATCGATTGAAGCAAAAATAGCGGCTGGTCTAAATTATGATACAATATTGAAAAAACTCAGTGAAACTAAAAGCAGAAAAGTTCGTATATTGTAATTTGTGTTTGAGTGTGTAATTCGTCTATTTGTGTTCGGTCGTCTTAAAACTATTTAATGTTAAATTTGTGCTTAGAACATGAGTCAGGTGTTTCATCACTTCAAACTTTTACGCCGCTCTAGAAGTATTAGCTTCACTATCTATATAACAATTATACATGCTTCGATAATAATATGATCCACTAGACTAGAGCTCTGAACGTTACGAGTTATGATGTTTCGTGTAAATTACTCTCAACGGATAAAAATGTCGCAGTGAAATTTGCATGTTAAATACCATGAGTGTAATTGGAATTTCATCAGAGACCATTTTTGTGCAACTAGCAGCCTATGAATAATGGATATTCCCTCACCTCGTTATTTTCAAGTAAGTCCTTAATCATAATTTATAATTTTTAAAAGAAATTGTTTGGTTGTACTTTTTTGACAAATAACATGTGAACCCGAGTGTTATATATTATAGACTCTCAAATTGTCTATTCACCTTCATTCATGTATCTTACCTTCTACTACGTACAGTTAATTTGTTCCTTGAGTTCTAATTAACCGCCACAGTTTGATTAGCTTAGCAATAAAATACTTATATATGCCTAGTACGTATTGGTATAATTCAGGTCATTAAACGTTTTGTTTTGGGCTCTGAGAAATGTTAGGGGCCTCGAAAAACTGATATCGCCGACACCCACGTTTGGTCTAGCGCCACCACTGATTTGACTATTATAAACAACAGGGTAAATGTTGCAGATTAACTTAGGAGGTTGGTATGGTAAGTCCTTATATAGGAATGAATCCCTATTGTGTGCAATATCTGTTAAAATAGTTAATTGTAGCGGGCGCCACACAATTTCGATTGAGTTCCGAATTTCTAGAGGAAAACTTGAGCTGAGAAATATAGAAGTTACTATAACACGAAATCAGAAAAAAGGGATCTGCAAAGCTACACTGGGATTAAAAGTATAATTCTATGCACCTGATCTACATGAACAACCTTCAACTGTTATTATAGTGAATCGTATAATAATAGTTTATGAAATTCAACCTACAGTGTTAACCTGTAAAATCGCCTCGCAATAATTAAAAGATGATAGTCGGCTTTAAATTGAATTAAATCGAAATCTAAGTCACTTTAAGTCACTTTCCATACCACTGAATATCGAGGAAATAGAGTATATATTTATCAACAATAGAAAGGGGAACAAGAAGAAATAAGGAGAAAATTGTTGAAAGCATATGTGTGGAGAACGGCACAGTATGTCTATGAAATAGGGGCAGTAGGAGAAGCAGACAAGAAAACGGTAGAAGCTTTTTGTAATGCTGTGTTTCAGGTGTATGAGACAAAGTTAATAACAAAGACTTATAGAAATAGTAGGGGAATAAAAATATCTGTGGAAAACAAAAGAAGTATGAGAAATAGAAGGGCAAGATATCTTCTAAGGCATATTTGGGGAATAATATGGAATATATTACTAGCAGAGATAGGAAAAGGGAGGTAGAGGTAGACCTAGATCAGACTATTGCACACACATAGGGAAATATTCAGACTGTAGAAACTTCAGGGAAATGTGTAGGTTAGCACAGAATAGGAAACAATGAAGCTACGCGTCTAACCAATTCCAGGACTGAACACCTAATGACGATAATTTGAATAAGGTTTGGATTCAATTTACCCCAAATCTTTTCAATTAACTGTAATACAGAATATTACAATTACAATTACCAATACCTAGCCATTCATTATTGCAGACATAGCTTTTTTGTAAAACTGACTAAAATTAGGAGCAGATTCTAAAATAAAAATCCTTGTTGGCCTAAACCAGAATATTTATATTGCGAAAAGAATCAATTTTATCAACTACACATAAGCATAGGTTATCTAAAAATTACATTTGTTCAAAGTTTATTGAATAAGTACTTGTTATGAGTATTTAAAGAAGACAGTTCCTGAAGTATTTGCCGGTATGTCTATAAATTATTATAAAATTTAAATACATGTGGCAAATGTTTCTATTTAACCCTTGGTATAGTTCGCCAAGATTTACGAACTACTGCCAGATAGATATTTCCTTAGTAACCCGTATCTTGTACCCAAGCTGATGGTTGAGAGTTGAGAGACTTTTATCAAAGATGTTGTTCTATAACTAACGGCTATCTTCTTTCCATAATATCGTTAGGAACGCGTTATGGTTTTCCATATTGGACATTATACACACACTAGAAGAAAACCAATTTCCTGGACAATTTAGTACCGTCTGGTGGAGAATTGGAAAGTCTAATTTAGGATCTTTAATGCAACATTAGTTAACTGCATGTTAGAAAGTTTTTCCTTAATCTTCTTGGTGAGGTGAATATCTTCATTCATGTTCTTAAACAACGTTAAGATAGTTTTGCGCTTCTGCTACTAGAGTATCGGCATGTAATTTTTGAAAAGGTTTGTCAGGTGTTTTGGTTAACATTAAGGGTATTTTTTGGGGGTTTCCTGTCGTATTTTGCTTTGTCGCATAGTTCACATTGGTTAATAAAGTCTGTAGTTAGTTAATTCTTCACGTCTTTGAAATAATATCGTCTTATAAGTTGCTTTATTGTTTCATTAATTCCACGATGGTTGGTTTTCCTTCGTGTTGGTTTCTGATTACTTCATTTATTTCGTCAGGGTCTTCTAATGTTATTAATTTTCTTGTGCATCTGATAAGTTCAGGGCCTGTGTAATTGAATAATTTAACATATAATTCTGAAAATCGTTTATACAAATATTCAGTGTTGAAGTAAAAGTAAAATCGTTTTTTCTCAGGGGTGTATTCTTTTAGAATATTAATTATTTGCTCTTCGTTGTTGTCTTTTGTTATTTGAATTTGGTATATTTTCTTATTGTCTGCCTTCGTGTATTTTACAAGGTTGGGGTTGATTAAATTTTCGGTAATTATAAATTGATTGGGTTTTATATCGATTGCTGCGTTTAAAATTTTAATCGCAGTTATTGGTTCTTCATATTGTGTCGAATGTATTGTGCCGATCTCTTCTGGGTCTTCTCTTATTTCCGTCTCGCCTACGTCTCCTATAATTGACTCTGTTTTTAGTGCGTTGAGCTGTATTCTTCTTAAGGTCTCTGCGTTGTTATTACAAATTCCTTTTTTGTATATAATTTCGTAATGGTATACTCCAATTTGATTCACCATCGTTGTAATTTTGCATTTGGTTCTTTAAGTTTGCATAGCCATACTAATGGTCTATGATCGGTGTAAATTTTCGTCCGTATAGGTATGGTCTAAAATACTTTGTTGCCCAAATTATGACTAACAATTCTTTCTTTATCGTACTATATTTTTGTTCAGTCTCGTTTAGAGTTTTGGATGCGCAGCTGATGGGTTTATCTCAACCTACTTTTCCTTGGCTCATTACTGCGCCTAATGCTACATTTGATGCTTCTGTCGTTAATATGAATGGCTTCGAAAAGTCCGGGTATTCTAATACGGGGTGATTTGTTAATATACTTTTAATTTTATCTACGGCTTTAATGAATTCGGGGTTGTGATTGATTTTATTTCCTTTCTTTAAACAATTTGTCAGGGGCTTGGTTATCTGAGCGTAACCTTTAATGAATTTGCGGTAGTAACCACTAAGTCCTAAAAATCCTTTCATTTCTTTGTTCGTTTTTAGTAGGGGGTAATTTAGTACTGCATTTGTTTTATCGGGGTTCGGCATGACTCCTTGGGGTGTTATTACATGTCGTCAAAAATGATACTTCTTTCTGTAAAAATTCGCTCTTGCCTAGTTGTGCTTTAAAATGTGCTTTCCTCAGTATTTCAAAACTTCTCTTAATCTTTCTATATGCTCTACTAATGATGTTGAATAAACTATGATGTCGTCTAGGTATACAAGATATTTCTCGTTGTGTATTCCTCATAAAATATTGTCCATGAAAAGTTGCGGGTGTGTTCTTTAGTCCAAATGGCATTCGTTTATATTCATAATGTTCTCTAGGTGTGCCAAATGCTGTTTTTGGTGTGGTTCTCATCCATTTCTTCTTGATGGTATCCTGACGCGAGGTCTAGTGTTGAAAAATATTGGCGCTTACCTAATTTATCTAAAATTTCGGTTATATTGGATAGTAGGTATTTGTCGTATACCGTTTTTTCGTTTAATTTTCTATAGTCTCTTACCATTCGATACTTTCTCTGTCCTGATGCGTCTAATTTCTTGGGTACTATTAATACTGGGCTGATTCATGGTGAGTTGGAGTGTTGTATGATATCTTGTTGTAATAAGTCTGCTACTTGTCTGTCAGCTTCTTCCTGGCTTGCCTGAGGTAATCTGTATGCCTTTGGTTTGCTATCCGTCAGTTCGATGTTGTGTTTCACTGTATTAGTGAATGTTAGGGGTATTCCTTTCACAATGGAATATGTAACGGTATTCGAAACATAAATTTTTAATTGCTCTTTGCTCTTCTTGGTTAATGTCGGTATTAAAGCGAATGTTACTTAAATTTTCTGTTAACATTTTGTCGTTTTTTATGGGGTTGTAATCGTTTTCTAAATTTCCATATCTTTCCATTTTGTCAAAATTTAACTCTTCTACGTTAATTGGTTTTGTTAATGATAGTTATACGGGCTAGTCATTTGAGATTAAAATTGTCGTAGTGGCATAATTATCTTTTATTTGTACTAATGCGGTTGGGGTCTCTACTCCCTGTTGAAATGCTATATGATTTATTATTCCTAATTTGTTATTTGATTTACTGGGATTTTTATTTTTTTCTCTGTTCGGGGTTCTACTGTGTATTTTTGTTCGGTTTGGGTATTTTGAAATTTAGTAGGTATTCGTCCGTGTTTTGTTCTTAAAAAGCAGTTTTTTATGTCAATGTTGGCTCCTAATTTTCTTAGAAGGTTCATTCCTATTAGTCCGTCGTATTTATCGTTGAATTTGAAAATACAAAATTTGTGTTTTATTTTTACGTTGAATGTTCTAGGCAAGGGTATGTTAGCTACAAATTGGTGTAGGGTCGGTTTGATGGGTTGTTTTAATTTTAAATGGTTCTCTCTCTACATAATCTAAATAATGTTTTTTACCGGTTCGGGGACCAATTATTGTTTTTGAGGATCCGGTATCGATTAATAGTTTAAGTTCGGCATGGGGTATTTTTATATACAGCAGTACTAGGTGATTTATGTTATTTAAAATTATTAGGTTTGGTCGTTTATAAATAGGTCTATCTTAAAATTTGAGGACGCGTTTTCATCGTCGTCTTCGTCGTAATTTTCGCATGGTTCGTCGCATTCGTAATTTTCTGAATGGTTAAATTCATTGTGTGTAGTGGGCTGAATGTAATTATTCTGGTCATTATCGAATTCTTCTACTTCTTGGTGAAATAGTTCTACCGATGTAAAATTTTGTTTTTGGTTAGTACTTGGTCGAATGTGCGTTATTTTTGTATTTGGTCTGGTGTTACCAGATGAGGTATCCATAGGTGTGGGTTTATTATAGCTGTTAGGGTTATTATTATTGTTATTATTATTCATTGGTGTATTTCTAATAGGGCTTGCGTTGAATGTTTGTCTTTGTTGGTTCATATTTTAGTAAAATGAGTAAAAGAATGCGGGTTTCGTAAAATTTGGATTTGAATTGATTATTAAAATTCGTGTTATTAAAATTTGAGTTATTATTTCGTGGTTGGTGTTTTTGTGCAATGAATGGTGTGGATTTTTGTTGGGAAATTGTTTGTCTTGCGGCTTGTATGGTTTAATTGGTGAATAATTTTTATTCGCGTTGGGGTTGTATAGTGTGTTTCGGTAGTTCATTACATTTTCTTCCTCTATTATCATATGGATGGCTTCTTCTAAATTCTGGCGACGTTGGAATCTGATTTTATCTGATAGTCGTTCTGGTAATGCGTTTATATAGGTGTCCAGTGCCATTTCGTCATACATTTTTGTTGTTAAAGGTCGGATATTTTGGTTGGGTTTTTCAACTTTTAATTTTGTTAAGAACAAACTTCTTATATCTTGGCATTTCATTCGGAATTGGTACGGGGATTGGTTATTTTCCATTTTAGGGTTAATTAAGTCGCGTACCTTTGATCGCCAAAATATGCTATTAATATGAGTTTAAAGCATTCCCGTTGTTCTAAATCATCTCGGCTGGCTATTAGTGTTAGTGTCCGTCCGGTCAGTTTACTTATTATTAAGCGTAAGAGTAATAGGTTTCTTCCATTATCTTCGGGTTTGTAGAAGGTTTTCAAATATATTTCACATGCTGCTATGCAATTCACTAGAAGGACTTGATCTCCGATAAATATAGAGATGGTCTCGAGATAAATTTTTATATCTGAGCTCATGATTGCTAAGGGTTGTTCTAATAATTAATAGATACCTCTGATTTCATTTAATTTCAAATTTTTGTAAAAATTGGGATTTATTTTGCGGTTTGTATTGTTATTCTTTGGTTGGATTTATTAATTTTCAGTTTAGTTTGCTTCGAGTTATTTGTTATTTAAAGAATTGAGTTGCTTGTTTTTTTATTTAGTTATACGGTGCTGTAATCTGGATTGAGGGATTTATGCTTGGTAATGTTTCTGTTAATTGTTATAGCTTTAAATTCGTTTATTTTTACTTCGTGGATGTTAGTTTTTTGTAGGTTTTGCGTTCTGAAAGGTTTTGACGTGAATGAATAATTTCTCGCGCTAATTATTTTACTTTGTTTGGGCCATTTAAAACTTATTCTTATTTTAATCTTGTTGATTTAATTATGTCTGTTATACTTATCTCTTCTCCGTGGGTGTTTGTAATTTTATAAGCTGCTTTCTTTGTAATTATATTGTCTGGTTACCTTGAGTCTTAAATATAGAATTGCAAATTTTCGTCAATTGCTTGTTCAATGTCGCCTATTGTAATTTATTTACAAAGTAACTTTGCCTCCTGAAGATTGTTGTTTTTCAGTCTCGTGGTAAATTTAAATAAATTACATGATGCTTTTGTAAAATTGGGTATCTTCGGGCTGACAATATGCTTATACTTTATAAAGCTGCAATGGATTTTTGAAAGGTTTTATTCAGTCTGTGATAATTTAAATACGCCTTTTCTATAATTATATACGTAGCTAATTGCTGCAGTTTTTAGTCATAAAATGTCATGTTTGAATTAATGTATTTATACCTTTTATGAAATTGCAATGCGCGTTTTATTTTTGAAATGAATCTTTCAGTAACTGTTTTACTGTAATTATATTTCGTACTGAAATAACTTCTTATACGTTGATGATGATTTCCGGTCTTATGTGAAGATTGCGCTATAAGGTTGCACGCTTGTTTTATTTTGTAATGATTTAATGGTTTAAGTTAATAATAGATTGCATGGTGTTTCTATAATTTATAGAAGTACGATAAAGGTTACGCTTGAGTAATCCGTTTCAAGTTCGTTTTTATATACTAGCTTTCGGTATTAAATAAATGGTAAATTAAATACGTTCTATTTTTGTTTATTTTTGAAATCGTTTTCGTTTTGTGCGCGTTGCTTTGTATTGGTTTGTTTAATAATAGTCTATACTATTCAGTTCTAAAATCTTCTCGTTTCAAAACAAATACTCTTTGCTTTAAAATAAGTCTCTTTTAAAAAATCAATTCTCTCAAAATAAATTTGAAAATAATTATTTGCAATAGCCAAGTAAATTATTTTCGTAACAATAGTATAAATTTGCAATAACAAAATAGTTAAAAAATCTGCACATACATAAAATCATATAAAATTTTTCTAATACTAGCATTATCAATAATTTGTAAAAATCAATTTGGTTTAAGGAAATGAACTTACATTAGTTTCTTTGTCGGCTTCATGGACTCGGTCGATGCTTGTACGTAGTCCACATTGGTTTGGCTTGTTGGATTTGATCGATTTGTGTATCTCGTTCAACTTCTGTTTGGGTTCTGCTAAAATTGCAAATTGAAATTTTTGGTCACCAGTCTTCCGATTTTTGGATTCGTAGTGCTCTTTTGACATCCGTACGACTGCACCAATTAAGGTTCGGGCCTTGGGAGCTGCTTTTAAAAACCACTTCCAAAACTTCTTAACAAATTTATTTGATTGATACAGAATTTAATGTGGAATTTTAGAAACTTTAATAAATTACTCTAAATAAAAAAAAATTAATTGTACTATTTTTGAGTAGCATAAGCAACTGCAGTGTTAAAGCTGAATAGTTTGACTGACTGCCGGGTCTTGGGGCTCCCGGGCAATTTATAATATTCCTACCCCTCACATGGCTGTGGGAACTTGCAGATCTCATGTCTGCTTATTTATAATTCTATTTATTAATACATTGTTACAATCTTACTTTCTAGGTAATCACGGTATCTAAACCGTCTGTGACCTGCCACCTGCAGTGTCACTATCGTCTGGAATACATTGTATTGCATCCGTTCTTATGAACTGTTAATAAACTTTATTAATTGTCCTTGTATTACATTGTTGCACTTCACTTAGTAATTTCTTAATGATTTCTAATAATTTCCTATTAGATTTTATTTTATAATACATACATAATTGGGGAGGGGGGAGGATGTAACTCGCGTTACTTCCAAAATTTTTTAGTTTTCGGACGACATGTTCCAGTAAGTGGTAAATTTTTTGGGGGATGATCTTACTCCTGAGGAAGATATAGAAGTCGTACCTGATAGTCCTCCTTTGTACGTTTCGGACCGTCAAGGTCTACTTAAGGTATTCAAAGATGTTCGTGCAAAATTACTTTTAGCGTTTTCAGTTCTTTCATTAAGAAAGACATGTCAACGTATTGTGCGTTTGTCTAATTAGAAATTATAAGTTTTCAGTGTAAGTGCGTGAAAGTATGATTCCATTCATTTCCCATCCCACTCAGAATTAATGTGTGGCACCTTTCTCTACGTGCCGTAGCGGAGCTGCACCATCAAAGACTAGTATTTTAAAAATATTGTTTTTATTCTGTATTTTTTAATATTTGTAATTTTCCATACAATCTATAAACAAGTATAACAATTACCATACGTGTTGGACACCGACCACACGGATATTCTATTATTATTGTATATCCCTTCCCAATGGCCAACTCTGGCTATGTCAGTGGTGTGTTAATTCTGTATATATTTTTGTTTATTTATCCGTTTTTATCTTGCATATCTCAGCCCAAAACATACTAAAAGAAAGACTTTTTGTATGTACTAAATACTTTGTTTCAGTATCCAAATCCCCTCGTCGATAACAAGTTACATTCCAACTCTCTAATTAGACGTTTGTACCTAGTTACGAACACTACTAATGAATTCACCGTTCACTTGTTTGACGTTGCTGAATAAGAAACTTGGACGTTTATAAAAGCAAACTCCTATTATAGATGTCTAATTAAGAACAAATATCCCAATTTATTTCAGATTTTCCGCTCATCGATCTTTGCTAGCATAAGCAGTTTGAATTAAAGCTCGACCGACTTGAAGAGCTAATTAAATTTTATCTCTATTAGCTTAGATTTAAATTAGTTTTATCTCATGAAGTTTGCAGAAGTTTCTCACCCTCTCAAAAGATATTTGACAGGCAACTGCTTATAACATTAGACTCTGCTACAAGCGCTACGTGTTGTAACTATTACACGGCAGTTTCATACGTAGAGCACGAATACTGTATGTTCAATATAATGTAAACCGGATATTTCCTGGCATTCCCTCCAACATCCATTCTTTAGCTACATGTTTTGCACATAGTCGTTCGGTCTACTGTGATTACATTGCTATTATTTGACATCATACAACGATAATGATACACTAAAAATCCAATTATTTCATTATGCTTAATACTTGATTAGGCACTGAGCTTCTCAAGGAACTCATCTAAAGTTTATCTTAAAATTGGAACGAAAAATCGAGTCTTGAAATATCAAAGTTCTAGTTCCGCAGACTTATGGGTGGTTTACTGAAATTTGGGTTGTGCTTTTGGGAATGATACGATTGGAAAGCTGCAATGCGCCCAAAATCTTTTTGAGATTCTTGGTTACATAGACGGGAGGTTGTTTTGTTGTCATCGCATTACTATATAGCAATACAAGTTTCCAATACACTGACAGGGATGTTCTACTGTGTGTGCACAACCTGATCAGAAACCGCCGTTGATTAGACTATATTAATCATTAAAAGTAACACATGTTAACAAAGCTTTGCCTGAATGATAGTCCGATGTGTTACTAAGGCAAATAGGTGTACGCTAAACTACGCAATTATTGTTTTTAAAATTATTTTTAATACAAGGTTCACGTTAATGTTGAAGTATTTAAGATACCCATTTGTGTGTGCTAATTTCGGTTATTATTGTTCAATTCTTTCCGCAGATATTAGAAAATCAATTAACCCAAATCAATTGAAAACGAATAATAGTTCATGCTATCCGGGTGGACTTTCTGATAACAAAATATTATGCAACAATGTAGTTTGATTTTATTTTGGCAGTTCGAATAATTAGGTCGTCTAAACGAATTTTGGTTAGTGGTCGGGTGTGCCCTGGCCAATACTCGATCGCCGATTGTTAGTTGACTTGACTCTGCTTCTCCGTCGGTGTATCTTCGTTTGAATATTAGCTCTTTAGCGTGTATTCTGCGAATGCGTTGCTGGAGCTCCGCCCCAGTCTCCGCGTCTTGACAGCTTATAACCCAAGAGAACTTGGCTGGACGTAGTCCCTGTGGCGGCGTTTTTACGTGTTCTTAAAGCGAACAGAATTTCGGGGAGGGCGGTGTCCCATAGCTCGGGTGGTTGGCCTGTAGCGAATACTCTTAACATTTTTTTGAGTTCTTGATTCCGTCTCTCGACGGGATTGGATCGGGGTTGCCATTTTGGTATGGTCCAGTGATGAGCGTTCCAGGGACGTGTTGCCCTGTCGAATCGGCTTGAATGGAACGTCTTCCGTTGTCGGACTGTACGGCCTTTGGGTACCCGAATCGTTAGAACACTTCCTTTTCTAGGCATCCGATGATTGTGGCAGCGGTAGCTTTGGTTACTGGGAAAGCTTTCACCCATCGACTAAAAAGATCTATAGCGACTATGATCGCTCTGCAACCTTGCCTGGTAGGTACAAAGGGGCCCACGACGTCGATCGCGATTACTTCCCATGGATTGGCTGGTTTGTGTGGTCGTAGGGGAGCTTGATGTTGCGGGGCCACTCCTTTTGTAACGGAGCAGACCCAGCTTTGTCGCACGTAAGCCCTAACTGCGTCGCCTACTTTGGGTCAGAAGTACCATTTCGCTCAGTGCTCTGTAAGTTTTGTCGCCGCCTGGGTGTACGGCAAGTGTAGTGTCGTGGAATGCGTAAAGGATATCGTCTAGTATTGCAGGCGGTGCTAATAGGCGGTTTCAGACGGTCCCTCTCCGGTATAGGTATCCGTCTTCTACGATGTAGTCGCGTAGAGTTTCTTCTTCTCGTCCGTTGGCGTGTAGTGTTTCCTACGTATTGATCAATCGACCAATGGCAGCGTTATCTTTCTGAGCCGCCTTTACTTGGTCGGCGAGTTGTATGTTAGCTACTTGTACTTCGTTGGTGTGTTCGGGTGGTAGCATACGGTTCTCGTCGGTGCAGTCCTGGGGAATTTTATTATTGCTTGGATGGCGGGAAAGGTGATCAGGCAGCTCGTTACGTGTTCCCGGACAGCGCTCAACGTCGGAGTTGAACTCTTGTAGAAGTAAGCCCAACGGGTGAACTTGGATTTGACATCCAGCGTTGTGGCGTGGGAGTTGGTGTCGACGTTGGCGTCGACGTGCTGCCTCGGGCTCAGAGCAAAGCTGAGGTCTTCTTGGACGGGGCCCAGGTCTAGAAGAAGCGCCAGGGCGTCGGCGTCGTCGTGTTGCTTCGGGCTCAAAGCAGAGCCGAGGTCATCTTCGACGGTACCTCGGGCTAGGAGAAGCGCCAGGGTTTTTCGGTGGTTCCTCAGGTTAGGAGAAGCGCTGAGGGTTCGAATGTTTCTCTCTAAGCTAAGAAAAGCGCTAGATGACTGAGTTCAGTGGCTGTCTGGTCGTAATCTGCCTGTTTTTGTACTCTTCTTTGAAGCTGGTGGGGTGACGCGCAGCCAAACAGCGTGTGCGATTTTTATGTTGGGGGTTGTGGTCATCGTAAAAGAGGCGAGCCGCCTTAAGCTATATATACGGGTGTTGTGGTCGCGCGCCTTTCAGATAAAATGTGGATTGTCACGAGAAAAGGTCTGCGACATTTATAAAAGTGGAGTTAGTTGTGAGCAATGGTGGCTCGTACCCAAGATCATTCGTAGTGGTGCATTGCTAATGTAAAAATATACTGCAGGCTTTTTTTGAATATTTGTGGAAAACGTTTATCTTTCTTTGTAACAAATTCGTTAGTCACTTTTTTGTTAACATCGGTAATGGCAGTTGTAACAAATATATTCTACGGTCCTAACTCTTGTAGCTACTTCTATTTGTTACAGCTCTGTAGTATCTGATCCTTCTTATTTCGCATGATAAAATCAGAAGGAACAATTTCATAATAGAATAGAACGTTATTATCATTTAATTAGCTTTAGATTTATCATAAGAAAACATTCAATGGTAACAAAAACTTTGAAATTGTCCTAAGAACAAAACGCCTTTAAAAAAACGTTTTGAACAAGTCATTTGTTTTACGCAGAGTGTCACGAGGTGACGCTTAAAACAGATCACCTGCTCTTGACGTGGAAGGTATTAAGAAAGAACTCGGCTACCTTGCTCAAGTACAACGTTAGCAAAACCGGTGGATGAAAAGGTGATAGCACTTTTACGTGCCAGCTGGTGCCTCAAGATTGCAAATTGGGTCGCCAGGAGGAGGATGGTTTTTTTGGAGTGGCCTAAGAAGTAAAGTTTCTCCATGCTCCGGCAGGCGACCGGAACACTGTGTATAGTGACAACATGGTTACCTGTCCTCGACATCCGTTAACGCGCTTAGGTAAAATTATAATTGGAAAAGACCTTTGTTATAGAAGAATTTGAAGCCGCTCATAAAGCTCTATTTAAAAAAGCGCGATAAAAGATGTCGGTTGTTTATTGTGGGATTCCCGTCGACGAGAATTTGTTAACCAGATAAAGCCCTAAGTTTGTGGATCAAAATCATTTTACAAGCAACAGTTTCCTTACGAATGCAAAGACCAGGTATTTAAAACCCTGATTGAGATAGGAATCGATTCCTGGCAAGTGTTTGATTATTTTGTGTTAGTTACGGTGGAAGCTTTATTAACACGACTTCTAGACTTTTGAAAATGCTTATGGAGTGGTTAAATGATATTAAATTTTAAGAGAGGATTAAGTTAATGATACTAAATTTTATTAATGGATTTATTTCCATTTAGATGTTAACGTAAAAGGCCATAGAAGTAATAATGTTCTAATAATCTTGTATCGGATTCATTTTCTTATTTAATGTTAAAAATATAAAAGAAAAGGGAAACCTTGTTCTTTCTAAGTAATCCAAAGTTGTTCTGTGGAACACGTGAGATATACATGTGGCTTTATAAAGAGGTATTTAATTAGTAGTAGATTAACAGTGTCATTTCTGTACTATGTCAATACACAATTTTTTTTAATTTATGTAATTCTCATGCTATTTAAATTTTTTTTGTAACACTACAAGCGAGGCTTATTTGAAACATATGTGAACCAATTTAACAGATTTGTCAATTAGGTTATAAAGATTTCGTTTTTTAAAAGTAGTACCAAATGCTAAGATGTCATTATGTAAAGAGAAAATTTACGAATTTTAAGAAATCAATTTTACTTTTGAATATTATACCTGTGACTTTATTAAAAAAAAAGAATTATCTTAAATTACATTTTTGGTTCAAAACTCTAAATCTTTTTATTTTATGAGTGGTTAAATTTAATGGAACACAATCGAGAAAATAAATTTTGAGTAATGAAATTGGAAGAATACCGAAGTAGTATTAGGTTATAAAAATGACGTACGTGATTTCTCTCTGATATCCATTTTTATATAAGACACCTTTAGTATGATAATTTTTATGATGATAAGTTTATAAGTATCGTTGTACGTTTTTGTTGTAAGACACAAACTGTGTCTTTTAATTAAAATTAATTGTGTGACATTTTCTTTCAGGATCATAGTAGTAGGAGTTGAAGTATATACTTTCGAGAGATTTCCAGAGATATTGTTTTGTATAACTTGTATGTTTTGGCCAATCGTTAAAACCTTTGGGTTTCTGCATCTTCTCATAGGATACTTCCGTTATTTATCGTCCAAATGGATGCATTGGCGTTCAGCCCCCTTTTCCCTTTCCATGCCTGTTCATAATTGAGTTTACGTTGTATCCACGCCCATTCTCATAGCTCATCCTTGGGGTATTTCTCAGACTAAGCCACGAATATCGTGAAGTTCGTGAGTCTATTGGGAGTGATAGCATCAAGAAAAAATTCTTGCCATATAATAAAATTAAATATCGCTTCACTGACGCCCAATGTCAAAAATAGTTGCATCGGCGTGCCTGACTCACCACCAACCAAACAAAAGAAAAGGTTGTTACACAGTTATGCATTTATTTTTAATTGGCAGCAACGAAAAGGCCGTAAACCTCTCTATCTTCATACACTGAGTTCCCCAAACCTCAATCGATAAGAGCCCATTTTAATAAATTATAGGTATACTTTTCATAGACGAATATACGTATAATGGTAATAAAGGTGAGGTGTCAATATTGTCCACAATATGGATACGGTTATGAAATAATACGTCCATAAAAAAAGATCGTGTATTACAGGAAGCTGTAAAATACAAAACTAAATACAACATTTATAATTTTTAAATATTTTTTGCACTACTACGGCAGATTTTATAAGCATTGTAAACAGCTTGGTGTTTTGCATCGTACACACATGTACCACACTTGCCGTTTTTTGTAATAAGTGCAGGAACGACACGTTCTTCGCTTCTCAAGCTGATCACTTTTACTACAAATTTTCGCTTCTTTCAAAATTTCTGCCGCAATAATTTTCTGACCATAAGCTTGAGGTAGATTAAGAATTTCCAATCGTATTTAAACATAACCATAAATTAAGCTAATACCAAGATCGTAAACGAAATTATACCTTTCCATCTCTGCGGTGCCTTTATAAAACTGTGTAATATTTTTGCATTTGAACAGCTTATAGCTATAATGTTATAAAAAATGGCTAATGGCCATCTTCAAGTTTTCTTATTTGAAGAATAGTTAGCAATAATCTGATCCAGAGTGCCAACTCCAGATTTAGTCGCATTATAAAAACTGATAATTGCGGGTTTATGATTTGATGTGTTGGTGTGTATGCGGTGATGCATAGACAAACTTAGGATCACTACTTTGCTTTGCTTGGGTACATAAGATACAAGGGTATTCCTATTTGTGAAACCATAAAGACTGGATTCTGTCTAACGTTTTCCATTGGTCAAAAATTCGGGGAGAATTTCTCTTTCATTCTTTTTCAGTGTACCAACATATGTGATTTTTTTCCAAAGCTCATTCATCAATTCAATGGAGTAGAACCAGTAGTCTACCGTAATATTCTTGCTAAAACCTTCTACTGGCCCTACTAGTCGTATCACTGATTGAGTTGGAATACTCGTGTTTTTAGTTCATTGGTTAGCATTTCCTTTTCCTGTGTAAATACACGCATTGAAGAGGTACGAATTTTGAATGTCTCTAAGGCACATACTTTTAAATCCGTATTTTGCCGGTTTATTTGGCAAGTATACTCTAAACACGTATCACCCTCTAAATAAAATTAGCATTTCATCAACACATCCGTAATTTCCCATTGAATACGCCCCTTTGACTATTGCTAATAATTTTTCCAAATACAGGTGCAATTGCAGCTGCAGAACCTTCTGCTTTTCTTTGCTGAGGGTATTTACGTCAACAGATCTTACTGCCAACAGCTATACCTGGCATCTCTCTTGCGACATTAATCCTCTAATCAATTGATTTCTAGATGATCCTGAAGAAAATAGGGAGACCAAATCTTCTCTTCCCTATTTGTATATAGAGTATATCACTATTAAACCAACCAATGCTTTTATTTATAGAAGATCAGTGTTCCTGTAACTGCTATGGTTATCTTGCTGACTTTGGATGGCATAAAATTCAGTTTCACAGTGGTGTGTAATACAATTTCCAGCAACATATCCTCATCAAAGAGTAGGTTCCATACATCTTTTGGGCGTGCGGATATTTCCATGAGAACGAGAATGAGGTTCGAATGATGACTCTTTGATACGTACAATGTTGCGTTTGACTATTTTTTTCCTAGTTCCATTGATTTCCATGTAAAACATTTCTCCTCTCCGTAGTAAAGGTCAGGTACATTAGCATTATTACCCTTGTTCGTGGTAATTTTGATAGTTTCGCAATTATTTTTATTTTTGTCAGAAGTTCTTTGAATTTCTGTTTTAGTACTCACAACATTTGGCACCTCTACCGCATTATTTTTTCTTCTGCGGTATCTATGTTATTCTGTTGCAACGTATCCCTCTCCGTTTCAAAATTAGCACCGCTGTGGTTAGTCCCTCTTGACTCCTAACCATCGCAACCACTTTGATCTGTGGTAGAGCCGGTACCACGAGATTCATTTCCATCTTAACTAGGTGTAAATGATTCGTCAGAAGGAAAATCATTGTCATCGATTGAATTCATCAGTAATTTTCACAAGATTCAGTATATTCATCGTTCTGGAAGAAAATACACCGCGTTTATTCAAAGCCATGGTAATGTTTTTGTGAAAAATGCTCACCTAACATTTTTTAATCGAACCGTGTCGGGATGTGAACTGTTGATGATAAAGATAAATGTTGAAGAATAATTCAAAAAACAATGCTCCAATTTTAGTGTTTTATTTTGAGTGACGTATTTTATAAAAGTGTTTTCGTAGAGCATGTGAAAGTGGAATTTTTGACTAATAATACAAACGAGCTAAAAATCTTTAAAAAACTACGTCTATGTGAAACTCAACATGGCAACCTCGTAACGCGCTACAAATTAATGGGCATTCTGAAAAATTTTCACAATAAATCACAAACGTTCTACGTTTCGTTAATATTTTTGTCAAATGGGAGTGGACACCATAGCTATGTTATCTAGCTTTACGTCATAGTCGTTACCTTGCAGTTTGCCTACACAAATGTACCGGTTTTTAGAAAACAAGGCGAGCATTGTGGAACTAAAGTCACACGCAGGTTGCCTACTAGCTATTTTAACACAGACACGCAAGGGTGTAGAATTGAAAGGGACAAAATCATTAAACTAACAATAGATTAAATAACAGCTACAGAGGTGTATTTATAGCACCGATATAAAACAAACATGAGGAGTAATTCGAGTAACTCGTAGAATCTAAAATATTCCGTCGAATCTTGGAACAAACTATGGCTTCAAGTATAAACCGTACGACACGGGAGGGAGTTCATTTTGTTTATGAATCCACAAGTGATAAGAATTATAGCTCTACTCGTATGGTTAAAGTAAATACACTTAATGTGTATATAAATTAAGATAGAACAGTTAGTATATGTGTAATTAATTAGTAATAGATTGTTACGTTTTTCGAGGAAGCCACGTTGGGCGCCAAATTTATGCTACGTTGGCTTGTAGCCGTGCGTAACACCAAGAAAATCAAAGAAATGACCGGGCTCAATCGGAGATTAGGGGGGGTTGTAGAAAGCAGACCAACATATAATGTACGCGGCTGTAAGGAGTTAGTAACAATACCTGCAATAAAAAAATTAGAATAGTAAACCTGCAATAAGAAAAAATTAGTCTTGCAAACCTGAAATAAAAAAAAAGCATAGCATGCTGATCGAGCATAGATTGTTCAGCACTTTGTAGAATGTAAAAAAAAACTGTTTAGATAATCTATAAAATATAACAACTGTAAAAGCAATACAAAAATTTTTAGTACAAAGTGAGGTAATATTGGGGAGTATCAGAAACGTTTCCTCACACACCAATTAAACATAGATCAGACAAAATGTTAACAAAAGATAAATAGATAAGACACAATTGATATGAGCAATCCAGTAGCATTGATTTTTTTTCTTTCCTGTCCAAATATTCAAATTACTCAAACTAATTTGTTTTGTTTCTTAATAGCATGCAATTCTATTGTAAAAGGTACCCGAACGACAAAGATATGGCAAAACAACGGATAGATATTTAAAGTAAGAACAAGTAGGAAATAGTTCAACTTACAAAAGGTCCTTCAGTAACGCTACCTTGCAATTGCAGTGTGGGATTCACGATGTCCGGCACTAACGCAGCACTTCACCCTTGACTGGGAGGGTGTTGATGGAACTTATCACACGTTACCCTAATCACACTTACGTATTTCACTAGGGTTAGCAGCAGACATTATCACGCGACGGAACTATGTAGCATTGATAAATTTTTTGTTAATTCTATTTCCTGAGACAATAATTTCAAAATATTCTGTAGCACTAGTTTAATTTCAACTGGGACCAAATGTATATTATTTTCATAAACATCCAAAAAGCAGTGAGAAACTTCAACCAATAGCTTTGTAAACCGGTAATCTGTTATATTTCGCAAATAACGCAATTTGCGCAAGCAATCATCTTTTTTGGATTCTTTGGGGTTAGAAAATTCAGAAACTACAGTATCAACTGTATTTGGATAATCTAAAGTATGCACTACTCTGATAAAAAAGGAGCACGAAACTAGATCGCACACACAGTTTAAATATCAAAAGACAAAGCACAAAAAAAAACTACAATGAGTAAAGCACGTGTATCACTAAAGTAAGTCCGTCAAATGTTCCGTAAAACACGTGCGTCGACCTAACACGTTCGCCTATCAACCATACTACTTCAATCGGAATTAGCACTACACGTACTACAGTTAATATACAACTTTTATTTCACAAAAAAAAACAACTAAAATCGTACCGTGCTTGTTCATGAACAATTCGAAAATTGATACCGCATTAATTCTCACTATTGTCAAAGCAAAGAAGAAACAGTATTTTCAACGTAAATAATATATAGGAACCAAGAACAAACTACAACTACTCATCTGTTTATTCAACTCGTTGCTATTACAACCTCTTATGGTCTATTATCTAGACTTGTATATCCACATAAGGAACAAAATCTATACAAACGGCAAGACAAGAACGATGCAATCCACTCATTATAATACGACGCATTCGCCTAAGGAGTTAATAAATATAAAATATAGAAATAGTAGTTACAGAAATGTATTTACTAATTGGGAAAAAGCGTAAAATGTTAAGCTATAAAAATGCACGTTACAAGATATTATTTAATCGTCGTACTAAGAAACAAGTTAGTACAGCAAATATTATAGCAATTATCGTTATGAATCTCTCTTGGGGCACTTGAGTATGCTAAAGATACTCTGCAATTGTTTATAAATAATTTATTAAACTTGTATTTGATAGGATAAAGAACTGCGAATGGAAGCTCGTTACCCTGTTAAAATTATAGATTTCCAATTCTACGACGTTATTAAATTCTATAACCTTTTCAGAAAATTCTTGATTTCTGTATATATTTTTGCCTTTCGTGCAAGATAAGTTGCTTTTTAATACAATACTATTACCAGAAATAATAAGTGTTAAATATGCGGCAAGCTAAATCAGAATAATCTATAAAATCCAGGGGTGTAATTTCCTTTCATACTATGCAGCAATTCTGATCCTAGATAGCACTAACCATAAGAATATTTTAAGGGGTTTAATTACTACTTAAATGAAACTGATAGGTATAATCCGCTGGAAAGGGAAACTTATTGGCTTCGTATCTATTATATATATTGACTTGATAGCATGCATTAATGGTTTAAAAATGGATGAGCCTAATTAAATAAATACATCGAAAAATTATTTTGTAGGCACATGTATAAGATACTTCCAACATGTATTACAGTATTTGAGAAAATTTTTCTGTCAAATTTAATTACAGGTACGCCCTAACAGTTTTAATCTGCTATGCTGAAGAATGAAAATACCTCGTATTTTCTGGGTTAGTTCCTTTTACCCAGTAACTACTGTCATTTCGTTAACCATGACAGCTAGATGTACGCTTAAATGAAAAATATTCGGTTTTTGTGCAGATCTTAGATATGTTTATGCTTTTTGAATAAATTCATATAGTCAGAGCTTAATATACTAAACATCCTATTTTAAGGTATGTTTAAGGTCCATAATATGTTCTTATAGTGTAAATTTCAAAATCTATTTAATACCACCGTGTAAACCATTACTATATTAATGAGATGATGAGATCAACCATCAACTAGAGAAGATAAATGATAATAACCGATTGCAAAGCTAATGTGCATACATTTCTATATACAAAATTTAAGTTGTACATATTTGACCTCATGTCAACTTACTATATCACATTTTTTGTAAATAAACGCATGGCAGATCTGATTTCTTATTTAGGATTTACATTCTTATACATTCTTACACATAGTAACTCCATTCTCAAAAACCGAAAACCTCAATTTCACTTCGGGTGCAATTTTTACCTGAAGATTAACTCCTGAAACCATAATTGGCAAAATCCTTCCCCACAAGTTCCGAGCACTTAGCGTATAATTTTTCAAAATACGAAGGTACAGATTACACTTGTTATCAAAATTTTATCCTGAAATCAATCAACTGGTTACCTCAAATATCGGAAAATCTCGCCACTAAATTCTTCTAGAAAGTGACCTAATATTTTTGGAAAATAAGAGCCTACATTTTATTTCTAGTAAACTATGTATCCTGCGATAAACCTCACATCCTCTGACACTAAACAAACCTTCCCCGTAAAGTTGAAAACATATGAGATGATTTGCTTGAATCTATAGGCTTGGATCTAATTCCTGGTGAAATTTTTATTGTGGGTTTAACCAATCGGACTCATGCTCAGAGGCACTTACCCGAGATGCTTCAGATAAATTGCGTATTTATTGCCAAAAGCAGAACGTTTCATCATATTCGTAATTGTAGTTTTAACATGTAACCAACTTACAATAGTAATTTCTGTAAACCCTAAAGTTCAAAGGCTCATATCACATTTGTGATGAAATGTTCACGTTTAAATAAATTTCTTGTCCTAAAAATAAAAGACTCTTTGGTTAGGTTCCAAGCTGGTAATGTCGCATTTCTCAAAAACCCTACCTTAGATGATACAAGCATGAGGAATGCCATTTATAAAAACTAGATTTAACTTTTAGTAAGACTTGTATTGCGGAATCGAACCCCCTCTTTAGAAACGGAAAATCCTTCTTCTGCATGTTCCAAGTGGGCAATGTATCATTTCTCATAAGCCGAAAGTCCTGCTTTATATCTGTGGAATTTTACTCTGGAATAAACCTGCTACTCCAAAACTGAAGACGCTTCCACGCGAAAACCTATATCTCATATCTAGTCAAATTTCTACTTAGGTATTAACTTATAAATTCTAAAAATTGAATTAATCTTCCCCGCAACATTCAAGTTTATGAGGTACTATTTCTGAAAAATTGAAGATCTAGATTGAATTTTTTGCGGAATTTTTATTACGGGACCAACACGTTGCTCTCAATTAAATTTTAATCCATAATCTATAATAATATTTTCTATTCCTGCTAATGTTTTTAACCTACGATTAATGCCAGTTAAGGTTCGGGCCTTGGAAGCTGCGTTTTTAAAAACACTTCTAAACTTCTTAACAATTTTAGTTGATTAAACAGATATGAATGTAGAATTTTACAAACTTGGTGTAAATTTACTCTAAGTCGAAAAAATAATTAATTGTACTATTTTGAGTAGCCTATGCAACTGCAATGTTAAAGCTGAATACTTTGACTGACTACCGGGTCTTAGGGCTCCCGGACTATTTATAATGTCTCTACTCCCTCACATGGCTGTGGAAAGTTGCAGATGTCATGTCTGCTTATTCTTAATTCTATTCATTGTTACAGTCTTACTTTCTAGGTAACCACGGTATCTTAACCGTCTGTGACCTGCCACCTGCAGTGTCACTATCGTCTGGAATACATTGTATTGCATCCGTTCTCATGAACTATTAATCAACTTTATTAATTGTCCTTGTATTACATTTTTGTACTTCACTAAGTAACTACTTAATACTTTCTAACAATTTCCTATTAGATTCTATTTTATAATGCATACATAATTTGGGGGATATGTAGCTTGCCTGATTCTTAAAATTGCGATATCCCGCACTGACAGTTTTCAAGTATCTTAAGAGGCAGCTTGGAAAACCTGCAGTCTTTACTTTTTCTGATAGATTGTTTTATCTGGGATTAACTCATACGCGAAGTGCAAACGGAAACTCTAAAAGCCGCTGCACAACTAGTACAGAACGTTCCTTCCAACTTATCGGCTATTTGTATGAAACAGGCAACATATACAAAGATTTCAAACGCAAAACTTAGTCTCTATACCAAAAAAAAAGAAAGGTGTGGATGGATGTGAACATTTTTGAATAATAATGACGTAGTCAGTTGGCTCTGCACTGGCTCGGATCCAGTGCACTCTGAGTGTTTGGAATCGTGTGCTCGGTGCGCATTAGCTCATTCCTAGGTCAAATAGCTTAAATGATCAGGCTGTCAAATGTCAAGCAGCTATTACTTCTGTGTTTTCTAATATAAAAAAATATAAATTTCAATACATATTTAATGGCTGCGGAATTTAAGAAAATTATGTATGACCTGTTACTGACTATATTCTTAAACAACATTTAAATAATTTATAACTTTTGGTACCTCTGAATGTTTCATTTTCAAACAAATACTAATTTCGTCCTCTGAACTACTGCTAGTACCTAATAACTATTTAATTAATTGAAAGTTAAGTCACTTATTTTTATTCAGTTCAATTGCTTGCGTTGTGACAAATGACTGGTGCAATAAAACTGCACGTATTCGGTGCATTCGGTGCATTCGGACAAATCAAATACGTAAGCCAAGCTTGGGATTTGTGTATAATACCAACAGAATGTACGGTACTGAAGACGTGCTTACTGGTGCAAGCAACCGATTGCTACATTAGTTTAACAGCAAGTGTGTCAAAAACACTAACTAGAATTGTACAAGGACAATGGAAAAACACACTGAAGAATTACTAGGAGAAGGTCAATATAGGTTTAGAAGAAGCAAGGGAACACGGGAAGCCATTTTAACTGAAAAATTACTCGGAGAAAATCAATATGGGTTTTGAAGAAGCAAGCGAACATGGGAAGCCAATTTAACTCTTGGGGTGGGAAAAACAATAAAAAAGAAGAGAAAAGATGTATACAAGTTTGTAGATGTGGAAAAAGCACTTGACAATGTAAAATGGGAAAAAATGTTTGAAATACTAAGAAAAATAGGAATGAGTTTTGGGGATAGGCGGATAGTACATTGCTTATACAAAGAACAAGCAGCGGTAGACGAATTAGAGCAGGAACATAGAGAAGTAAATATTGGAAAAGGTGCGAGGCAGGTGTGTGCGCTTTCCCCATTAATTTTTAACTTATATATAGAAGATGCAACGAATACTGTTAAGAGCTGAAAGCCATTAGGAATTATGATGCAGGAACAAACGATTGATATGCTTAGATTTGCGGATTATATAGCGGTATTCGCATCACCCAAGGAAGAGTTATATGCTGCTCTTAATGAAACGGAAACAGTAGCAACAAAGAGATACGGTATGAAAATGAACAAAGATAAAACTGGATTGCTGATATGTGAAGAAGGAGAAATAAGTAAAAAAACAGAATACAAATAGAAACCAGAAATTATAAACTGCTACGGATTTCTGCAACCTGGGAAGCCAAATAATGCAAAATGGGAAAAGCGCACAAAATCTACAACCAACATTAGCACAAGACCGTGATGTATTTACCAAGAAAAATCAACTACTATGTTCGAAGACAATAAGCTTAGAAACAAGGAAAAACTACTGAAAGCGTATGTGTACAGCACAGCATCTTACGGCTGTGAAAGATGACAGTAGGAGAAGCGGACAGGAAAAGGATCGAAGTCACTGAAATGTGGTGCTACAGACGTCTGTTAAAAATATCATGGACATACAAAGTTGAAAACAAAAGAGGTACTAGATATGGTAGGAAAAGAAAGAAATATGTGGAAAACAGTAAAACATAGGAGAGATAGGGTGATATGACACGTTTTAAGGCATAAGGATATAGTCCACGATATATTAGAAGCAGAAAAAGGACAAAAGAGGGGTAGAGGGAGCCCAGATTTAACTATTGCACACAAATAGTGAAAGATGTAAGGCTGCGAGAATTTCGGGTAAATGTGTAGATCAGCTCAGAATAGAAGGTAATGAAGGTACGCGTCCAATCAGTTCCAGGACAGAAAACCTAATGGTAAAAAGGTGATTATAGTTAAACCTGATAATTATCGTAAACAACCACAGGCGTTGATTTTGCAATAGTCTCATCAAATGTTGATTGTGCGAAATTAGCAATTGGAAAACTATTGATTCGGCAAATGTCTTTGGTGAGAGATTTTCGCCAGACTACTTAAATTCTTTATCTTTAGAAAACAATAGAAAATTGAGCATGCGTGTGTATTGACAATCTGGCAAAATACTCAAAACATTGGAATGGGTAATAGGGATTGTCGAATAGTACACAGCTTAAACAATGAGCAATGAAGAAACAGAAATAAATATTAGAAAAGGGGGTGAGATAGGGATGTACTATATCTCCTTTAACTTTTACCCCGTATATCGAAGTGGTATTGAATACTGCCAAACGCAGGACAACAATTGGAGGTATTATGCAGCGACAAACGAGTGATGTGCTTAGATTTGCAGATGATATAGCTGTGTTAGCATATAGCAAGAAAGAGAAGCAACTTTAATTAAATAAAATCAATACTAACAGAGATATACGGTTTGAAAATCAACAAAAATAAAACTAAAACACTAGTATGTAAAGATGGAAAACTAAGTCAAAACCACAAATTATTGAATTTATTTGAAATTACCAATAAAAATTAATCAGCTGATTTCACGTTAAGCGTATTGGCTACCTAAAAAGTCGGTTCCAGGGCGCAACACAAATTGAAGGCAATCATTCTTTTAACTTTAAAATTTTCACCTAATGTACTCAAACCAAATATATCGAACATCAATAAATCAGTCACCTTCAGTTTATGTCATAAATGTCAAATTTGAAGTTGTTATTATTTTGACAACGATCCTAGGTCATGGATCGAAATGTAAATAAAGATGATTTTAAAAACTATGAGTGGTTTACTTCCCAAAGAAGATTAAGAAAAATGCTAAACAAACTACAACAAACATACAGGGAGTATTTACAAAAATTTAGAAGAAGTTAAGCAAACTAAATAACGCAAAGCGAGAAAAGTCCAAAAGATATTAAAAAAGGATTAGCACAGGGTCATGCTGCATTTAACAACAAAAATGCAGTAAACATAGAAGCAAGGAATAATTGTTGAAATGTAATGACAATCTACCGACGTTAACGTGACGTTTCAGATAGTTTTAAATTAATTGAATGCCTACTACATTAATACTGCTTTTTTGATAATAAATACACAAATCGAGTCCGCCAAGCAGCGGAATTAATCAGCGCAACTTTGTGAGAGACCAGTCTGCTTTGACAACTCACTCTGAAAGGTTAAAAACCCTTTTACTGCTGTGCCAATAGCCAGTGTTAAATAGTTAGTGCCTACAGCACCGTGTCCATAGCCGGTGTTCCAAACCCATAGTCGTCGTGTCCATAGTCGACGTCTACTCTCCTTTCACGTTGCGCGCAAAGTCAGCTATTGCCATTGCCGTGCCCATAACCGGCATTCAGCATCGCCCGGTGTCGTGCCGACGCTTATAAGCCCGGTATTAGGTTCGCCGTGCCCACCGTCGGTGCCCTTATACTTTCTTTTACCTACCTCAGTTTCCTTTTGTCATAGAGTAGATCAGTTAGATCTACACTCGCGCAACGGAGCCAGTAGGTGTAGCATCGGCTAGACCTCTGTAGCATCATATCGGATACTAGTTAGTGACCACTGTCCACTGCTACGCCGGTGACTTAGAACAAGAGACATTACATTGGTGATCCCGACAAAGTAGAGCACGCAACCAGCGGGTCATTACGTTGACGACTCCGACGAAGGAAAAAGAACGCGCACCTTGACGATCACCAAATGACATTGGTGACCCCAACAAAGTAGAACACGTAACCAACGGGTCATTACATTGGTGACCCCAATGTAGAAGAACGCCCACCCGGACAGTTGCTACATTAATAAACCGACGAAAATGGATACTAACGAACAGCACGTGCAAGCACCAACCTCCGTCAAAACAGTCAAAAGCCAAATTGGATTAACGAAGTTGTGGAGAGCAACGACGGAATTATGGTTTTTACGAACGAAAACTTTATTCGCAGTTCACAGTATACAATCCGAACAAACACGATATCGATTATTTGTAGCAAACTTACTGGCTAGATTGTTAGAGCAATTATCAGCTACAATCACAACACTATCATGGGATCCAGAGAGAAGCAAAACTACGGAAGATACTGGACGGCATACCGCTGGACGATAAAAAGCCATCACAACTATTGACAAGGATGCGACATGTAGCCGATAGAGACGTCACCGTTGAAATCATCGCACTGCAGTAGGAAAACGCACTACCGCTACACGTGCAACGCATTCTAACTGCATTCGATTTCGACAAACAAGCATCCTTAGCGGATAAACCGATGGACGTCAACCACGAAACATACGCCCATGCCGTATCAGAAAATCCAGCTAGCAGAAAGCTGCAAATGCTGACGGATCAAATGACACAGCTGCAAGACCCACTGCGCGGGACATCGGACAAGTCGAGAAAACGGCAAGTAACCGCTCTGCACACGAAAGCGAGCTAGACAATACACTCTCGCCAACGTGCTATTTGTAGATTACGTGTTCAAAACACAAGTTTATGCTAAGTAGAATCTTTAATTGTAATGAAACGGGCGTATCAACCGCCCCAAGCAAACTATCTAGAATATTTTCAATGCATTTCCTCAACTAAACGGGGAACTCTATCAACAGTGGAAATCTGCTTTAATGCTAGTGGGTTTTATTTACCTCCGGTAATAATATTTCCAAAGTTGAGAAAGTGTTCACCATTTGAGAGGGCTGCCATCATAATCAGTAGTGGAATATAATCCATCAGGATAGATGCAGAGTGAAATATTTTTAGGTGCCTGGTTTGATCATTTTTTGAAATTCGCTAAACCAATAAAACAAGACCCGTTTAATAACTCTACACATACAAAAAATCTAACATTGATTGAAAAAGCAAGAGCTAATAATGTGCATATTATTCTAATATCGCCACATAATACACACAAGCTACAGCCACTAGATGTGGTGTTTAGGTTACCTCTTAACACTTATTATGAGCAAGAAGTCAAGAACTGGTTCATTAATAATCTTGGAAAAATAGTCACATTATATCAAGTGGGGGGATCTTTTTGGAAATCCATTTAGAAAAGCAGCAACTACGCACACAGCTATCAGTGGTTTTCGTTTTACGGGAATTGTTCCATACAACCCGAATATATTCCCTCATCATTTGTTTAAGCCCGTAGAAACAACTGATAGAGGTCCTTTGAGTAGGATATTGAAAATATCCGACTCAACAGGATCAATTAAATACACTGCTATCTACAAACACTCCAGCAAAATTAATTCCCTCCGTTTGCAGTAACAAAAATAGAACTATTAGACAATCACATCAACCGGTATGTTCCGTTGCTAGAACCCCATCGCAGCCCGATAATGAAGCGTCAATTTTACAAGTTTCTCATTCGACTAATGTTTTTGACATGTATTATTTTCTAAAAGACATTATTTCATTGCCAAAAGCTGGACCAAAGAAACTCCGAGAAACTACAAGAAGGGGCAAAGCTATGATTTTAACCAAAACGCCCAACTACGAAGGACTGATAGCATATTCAATTGAAATGACCCCAAAACATATACAAAAGCACGCTAAGAAAAATTTACTAGCACCGAAAAGATCAAAAACATCCATTGATGAAACTTCATCGGACAGTTCTGCCGAGTTAGAATTAGCAGAATCTGAGGATACAGAAATAAGCAAAATTGAATTTTATTCAAAAACAGGTGATTCTACCATCAAAAAAGTTAATTTGTAAGAGTTGTCTAAGGGCGAGTTCTTGCTGATAGAATTAACTTCAATAAAACAAAGCAAAAAGAGGTTTATTGCTCAAATTACAACTATTGATTCATCGACTGATACCTCGACTGATACTGCCAATTCAGGATTAAACGTTACTGTAGTCCTCTTAAGGCAATACCGGCAAAGTATATATGTTCTCCTTCCCTGATATTCCACATATTAGTGAAGTTGTTCAAGAAGAAACTTTAGGAACACTTAGAACAAAAAATCTTAGACTGTAACGTTTTGTTTTTCCTCTCCAGTAATAACGCATATAAATCCTGTATTGGATTACAAAAATTTTACATTCCCTTTTTAATTCAATATAATTCGTATTTCAAGAACATATAAATAATTAAAAGAAAGTTATCATAATTTGAAGCACTCTATTTATAGTCCTTTTATTCTAATTAAGTAGTAAACAAATTTATAGTTAAAAGTACTCCAGTTTTGTATTTAACATTACGTTACAAGTCGTACGTGCTTGTTAGAAATTCCATAAATTATCTTCAAGGCAATGTAATTTAGAGCGATTATGCGCACTAGTTGTTTTGAATACTCAAGTGTTGAGGCACTGTTTGTTCACGGACTACGACAGTCGGCCCTTAACCGTCCTAGTAGTACGATGCAGAAGTTAATATTAAAGGGTGACTTGCGACTCGCATTTCAGTTATGCAGTAAATCGATTCAAATGAGTTAAATAGTTCATCATGCGCAACACGGAAGTTCCTAGTTAACACTGAAATTTTTAATCAATACGGAAGTTCCTAGTCAACACTGAGATTTTTAGTCAACACTGAAATTTTTAATTAACACGGAGATTTTTAGTCAACACTGAAGTTTTTAGTCAACATTGAAGTTTTTAGTTGATACAGAAATTTTTGGTTTATTAATGGCTATGCGTAACAGCTAATTTATAGCGTACAAATTGTATGCGAATGGAAACCTACAGTTAAGGGATTTCAACGATGGCTCTCCTTTAAGGTGGATTCCACTTTTTCATTTTTATGGTTCTGATCTTCAGGATATTGCCGTAACAAAGCGGACAACAAGTTTTTGCTGTCATTATGCAGTATTAGAGGCGCACACATGTTTCGAGTTTATCTACTAACAGGTTTGTAGCAATTTGCACTCTACGTTCGAGGTCAGTAAGTCGATTTCCCTTTGTTATAAAAACCATCTGTTTGACGTACAACACTAGTGGCTATTTGTGTTGAAATAGAAGATATCTAAGGTTAAGTTGTAATCTTTAAAGCTCAAACTATTGAAAACTAACACCTTAATAATCACACTTAAAAATTTAGACCTTTGAACTTAAATTAAATTCTTGCTTTATAGTATTGTTAACTAAAACGAGCTGCTTAAGAACTTAGGTTATGAATCATACTAAATATATTTTATTATTAGCATGTGGTTATTTACGTTGATTTTATATCATACAGTTGAGTAGCTTCTTATATATGATATTTTTTTAACAATGCTTGAAATTACTAAGTGAAAGATCTTATTGCATAAGAAATTTATTAAGAATGTACGTCGTTTGATGAGTACTGGAAAAATGATAAAACTAATAATTTTGTTAATGAAATATATAATGCCTATTTACGTTAGAGGATCCGATACAATTATGTTTATTACAGAAATAACATTGAGTAACTATACACTTACAAAATTTATTGTAAATTCTTGTCAGTTTGAAACAAAAATTATCTTTAGTTAATATATGTTTTGTTCTCTAGCAAGTCTAATTTTTTTATAACTCTAGAAGTGGTTAATCACATTTTAAGAGAAACTAAAGAAGTTGTGTTTATACTACCTCACACATATTTTTGAATTCTATAAATCTTATATGAATCAAAGGTGTAGAAATTTAGTAAGTAGAATGCACCAATAGCCAGTAGCAAAATCTATAAGTACATATAAGTTGTTTGATTTAGTGATTTTGCAAACTGCTGTTCCCAATGCACTTTTATGTATTTTATTTTATTTCAGGCTAAACGTTTGTACCATCTATAAATACAAAATCTTGTATTCCAATAACAGAATATATTCGTTGAAGTTCCTGTATGTTTCTTGGCGATTCTCCTTGTTTGTATACTTTGCATAAGTACAGTGGCGCCCTACCCATCCGTATTTATTTAACGACCCCCCTGATAGTCTCTAAAAACCGCTGAAGATAGAGTTCAGAGTTAGTACGGAAGTCTACAAAAGTCAGTTTGTGTTAATACGGATAAATCAACATCTTTTGCACGACTTTTGTTAAAAAGATGTTGGACTAGGTGTGTCCTAAGTCTAACATGATAAGAACTAAAAGTAGAAAGGTTGCAAGGCACTGAAAAATACAGGTTATATATGAACGCTTAAAATTTTCTTTAAAAGAAAACAAACAATTTTCTAACACCTGACTGGCCAGGTAATACTAGAAAAAGGCCTTAGAGAAATTGGATAAATACATCCTACTACATCGGCTGTACACTGTATTATGGTCCTAGTAGTTAACTTGTGTTGAATCACATAAAAAGTGCGTAATTTTATATGGTTTAATCATGGTAACGTCACGTGCTTATTGTTATTTCGTTCCCTTAGCAGCATAAATGGATACATTGGAAACAATTTACATTACATATATGTTATTATTTCCGTACAGATCATTTTCACCTTGATATTTGTGAGTTGTACTAACTAAACGTCCATAAGTGGTTAAGTATATAGTAATAAAATTAATGTTATCTTGTATGGGGGCTACTTTGTATTATAACTGCACGTGTTTCATTGTAACGTTAGTTTTTTTTAATTCTACAAAAAATTGTAAAAAGATCTATTTTAAGGATAATCATAGTATGAAACATGCATATTAGTAATTTCACTGTAATTTATTTTTTTTATTATTTTTCAAACTTTCTTAAAATGACGTCCGTTTACAAAATTAGTTTGAATAATTACTTACCTATATCTTTATACGCGACTTAGTAGTACATGTTACTGAAAACTGTTTTCCTTTTTGCGGTTTCGAAATAATTTATCGATATGAATTACATTCAATTATGTATTGTACAAAAAATATAACTATAGTTTTAATATATTG